>OU342743.1:306820736-307084247 GCA_910589775.1 Avena eriantha
GTTTTAGCTTTATGAATAGAATGTATCTAGACCATTTTTAGTGTGTAGGTTCACTTCAAACCTACATGCTAAAATGGGTCTAGATACACTTCTTTCACAAAGCTAAAACATCTTATATTTTAAAACGGAGGGAGTAACCACTAGTAGAAAACCCCTCCTTTGGTCCCGGTTCATAAGGGCCATTGGTCCCGGATTTCGAACCGGGACCAATCACTCGGGACTAATGCTGGTCCCGGTTCTGGCACGAACCGGACCAATGGGTCTCCACGTGGTCCGCCGTCGCGTGCGCTTGCAGTAGGACCTTTGGTCCCGGTTCGTGGCATGAACCGGGACAGAAGGTCTTTTCTTATTTATTTATTTAAAAACAATTTTTTTTAAAAAAAATTCCAATTTTTTTTGAATGTATGAATATTTGTACTGGTTAATCTCTCACCCAAAACCTCTCAATCACACATAGTTTTTGGTCAAATTTGAATCTTTGTTCAACTTCCTGGTCGGTCACCCATTCTAAAATGGGTCTAGATACACTTCTTTCACAAAGCTAAAACATCTTATATTTTAAAACGAAGGGAGTAACCACTAGTAGAAAACCCCTCCTTTGGTCCCGGTTCATAAGGGCCATTGGTCCCGGATTTTGAACCGGGACCAATCACTCGGGACTAATGTTGGTCCCGGTTCTGGCACGAACCGGAACCAATGGGTCTCCACGTGGTCCGCCGTCGCGTGCGCTTGCAGTAGGACCTTTGGTCCCGGTTCGTGGCATGAACCAGGATCGAAGGTCTTTTCTTATTTATTTTTTAAAAAACAATTTTTTTTTGAATTTTTTTTCCAATTTTTTTTGAATGTATGAATATTTGGACTGGTTAATCTCTCACCCGAAACCTCTCAATCACACTTAGTTTTTGGTCAAATTTGAATCTTTGGTTCAACTTCCCGGTCGGTCACCCATCCTAAAATGGGTCTAGATACACTTCTTTCACAAAGCTAAAACATCTTATATTTTAAAACGAAGGGAGTAACCACTAGTAGTAAACCCCTCCTTTGGTCCCGGTTCATAAGGGCCATTGGTCCCGGATTTTGAACCGGGACCAATCACTCGGAACTAATGTTGGTCAAATTCGAATCTTTGGTTCAACTTCCCGGTCGGTCACCCATCCTAACACTAATGTTGATCCCGGTTCTGGCACGAACCGGGACCAATGGATCTCCACGTGGTCCGCCGTCACGTGCGCTTGCAGTAGGACCTTTGGTCCCGGTTCGTGGCATGAACCGGGACCGAAGGTCTTTTCTTATTTATTTTTTAAAAACAATTTTTTTTTCGAATTTTTTTTGAATGTATGAATATTTGGACTAGTTAATCTCTCACCCGAAACCTCTCAATCACACTTAGTTTTTGGTCAAATTCAAATCTTTGTTTCAACTTCCTGGTCGGTCACCCATCCTAACACTACTCCACCTCTAGCACGCTTAACATCTTGGTTTCTTCCCATCCCCCTTTCGATGTACCACTTGTAACCTTATGTCTATAGTATGTTATTAATGACATTAACCCATGCATCTTGTGAGTCACACATTCTTATAATTTGAGTTACAAACATGATTTTAATGTACAAAAATGACTAAGTAGTACTAATATTGAATAAATACAGAAATAAAATATGTTTTATTATTATTTTTGCATTAATTCATTTAATATGGCATAATTCATATCTTTAAATCCATAAATCGAAATTCCACAAATAATATGTCCATTATTATCACAAAAATGTGAGGAATCCAAATATGTCATTTTTTATTTTTTTTAAATTATTTTAAAAAAATAAAAATCTGGATTTTGACTCTTGGAATTTCAAAAATCTAAAAATCCTGCAAACGGCCTAAGGCCGTTGCCATCGGTGTCGGAATTTTTATCCGATCATTTTGATATATTATACGTTTTTTCGACATTGTATGCACAAATGGCGGCCATCTGAAGTTTTTATAACGTTTTTTTGCAAAATAAGTCTAAATTCAAGTTTGTTAAGTTTTATGACAAGTGTATCACTAATTACAACTACAGTTGAAAGGATTTTATTTTTTGGTTTTTTTACAATTTTCTGCGACATGTTTTTGAAACTAGAAGGCGATTCGGGGGTGGATATTCTCCTGCCGCGGCAGGATTTGGGGCATTTTTCCTGCCGCGGCAGAGAAGGTGGCAGAGAATTTCTGAATTTTTTATCCCGGTTTATGTCCCTAACCGGGACTAAAAAGGGACCCTTTGGTCTCGGTTCAAGGCATGAACCGGGACCAATGCTCCGCTGACCATTGATCCCGGTTCATGCCATGAACCGGGACCAATACCGCGAGATGAACCGGGACCGATGTCCTGGCGGCATGAACCGGGACCGATGTCTGGCATTGGTACTGAATTGTTATTAGAACCGGGATCAATGGCTTTTGGGGCTGGACCAAAGACCCTTTTTCTACTAGTGAACTAACAATGTAAATTTTGCAGCCTTTGTGTTTGAGAGATTATATGTAATAGTGGTAAGAGCATTTGTTCATCTATATGACACTGAAACCTGAAAAATGGAATTACAAACAGTAGGTGTTGACTATATTTTTGGGTTCTCAGAAAATTGCTCAAAACAACCATCACTACCGAAAAACTCAATTTTGCTAAGTATATTGCTGAGGGTAACATGTTCGGGACTTGGAAAACAAGGCATATGCCGCTGAAAACACTCTTGCAAAAATAATATACTCGGTAAACAAAACTTTTGCTGCTTTCCCGTGCTTGACGGCTCCCGAATGGTGACTCATGTTTATCGAGTGTCACCTAACAGATGTTGGAATTCGAGGTGCATTGGACCGTTGGCCTATTAGACAAATTCTGAAATTCACTTTGGCTCATTTGTGCATGGCAGCACATGGTTGTGCTAGTGGTGCTAAAATTTAGTCTTACATTGCTAGTTGAATGAGAGTTACACCTCGTTATATATTAGGTTGTTCCACCACTCACTAAGATGTGAGAAGAAGAGCAGCTCTCGCGCACTCCTCCGCCGCTGCCCGCCTCGTCACGACGCGCGCACGCCGCGGGAATCCCCCCCGAAAGAGTCGTCATTGACTCTTCATCCTTATCATCTTGATCATCTGCACGGAATGGTGAGAGATCCTTCACATTGAACATCTTGCTCACGAGGTACTTTGATGGCGGTATGTCGATGACGTAGGCATTGTTATTCATTCTCTTGAGGACTTTGAAAGGACCATATCACCTTGGCTTGATCTAGGAGTCTCGATCTTTGGGAAGAAGTCTTTACTTAGGTGTATCCACACGAGGTCACCTTCTTCAAAGATCATCTCTTTCTTGGTCTTGTTTAGCCTTGATGATTGGCGAAGGACTTGTTGTTCGATAGTAGCTCTTGTGTTTTCATGTAATTTCATCATAGCTTGAGCGCGCTTGTCGACGTCCATGTTGGTGCGCTCGTGGAGAGGAAGTTGTAGGATGTCGAGCACGGTGAGGGGCTCGAATCCATAGATGATCGTGAATGAGGTCTTCATTGTTGTGGAGTGCTTGGCTAGATTGTAGACGAACTCAGTGTGCGGAATGCATTCCTCCCAATCCTTAAGATTCTTCTTTATCAACACGCGAAGAAGCGTGCCGAGACTTCGGCTGACAACCTTGGTTTGGACATCGGTTTGAGGGTGCGAGATGGACGAGAAGAGGAGCTTGACGACGAGCTTGGTCATTAGCGTCTTCCACAAGTAGCTCATTAATTTGACGTCATGGTTGGAGATGGTGGTTCTTGGCACACCATGAAGACGAATTATTTTCCTGAAAAACAGATTTGCAACATGTGAAGCATCATCGGTCTTATGGCATGGAATGAAGTGTGCCATATTTGAAAAGAGATCCACTACCAAAAATATGGAATCATGACCATGCTTAGATTTAGGCAATCCTAACACAAAATCCATGCTAATGTCCAAACAAGGTGCATGAGGAATAGTCAATGGCATATAAAGACCAAATGGGTTAGGTTTAGACTTAGCGTGCACACATGTAAAGCATCATTAGACGTGTTGCTCCACGTCTCGCTTTATCTTGGGCCAATAGTAGTGTGTGGAGAGCATATCATATGTCTTTTCACGACCAAAGTGACCCATAAGGCCTCCACCATGAGACTCTTAGAGAAGAAAATTTGGAGAGATGACTTCAGAATGCAAAGCTTGTTTTGTTTATAAAGAGAAAACCCTTGTGCAAATAGAAGTCATCACGTCCATTTTCCATTGAACACTGCAAATATTGGTACAAAAATGGGTCAGAAGCATACAAAGTTTTGATATCTTCAAGACCCAACACGTTTAATTAGAGGCGCGTAAGAATGCTTGTGTTCTTGCGAGAGAAAGCGTCTGCAACTACATTATCTTTGCCCTTCTTAGACTTGAGAATGTAAGGAAAAGACTCCATGAACTCAACCCTCTTAGCGTGCCTTTTACTCAAGTTGGCTTGGCCTTTGAGATTTTTCAACGACTCATGGTCAGATTGTATGATAAATTCCTTAGGCTAAAGGTAATGTTGCCAAACTTGAAAAACACGAACTAAGGCAAAAAAAACTCTTTGTCATAAATCAAATAGTTAAGGCGTGCTCCATCAAGCTTCTCGCTATGGTAAGAAATAGGACATCCATTTTGCATGAGGACTCCTCCAATGCCAATACTACTAGCGTCACACTCTATTTCAAAAGTTTTTTTTAATCTAATAAAGGAAGTAGAGGTGCTTTAGTTAGCCTATTTTTGAGTTCATCAAAGGCTTTTTATTGTGCTTTTCCCCAAACAAAGGTGACATTCTTTTTGGTCAATTCATTGAGAGGACAAGGAATAGTAGAGAAATATTTCAAACCAATAATAGAGAAATATTTCACTTTGAAGTTCACTCACATTTGTGGGAATGGGCCAATCTCGTATGTCTTTGACCTTAGAAACATCAACTTCAATACCATTCGAAGAGACAACAAAGCCAAGAAAAACAACTTTTCTTTGGAAAAAGTGCACTTGGGAAGATTAGCATATAGCTTTTCATTTCAAAGGATTTGCAACACCTCCTTAACATGTGTAACATGCTCATCAAGCAATTTTCTATAGACAACAATATCATGAGAGTAGACAACTACACTTTTTCCAATGAGAGATCTCAAAATATGATTCATAAGGAGCATGAAGATGGATGGGGCATTAGATAGGCCAAAAGGCATGACCAACCATTCATAACGACAAAGTTTGGTCTTAAAGGCGGTTTTCCACTCATCACCTTCCGCATGCGTATTTGATGGAAACCACTACGAACATCAATTTTCGAGAAATATGTGTCTCCACTTAACTCATCAAGCATGTCATCTAGACATGGTATAGTATGTCTATAATGCAGGGTGATAGCATTGGTTGGATGGTAGTCCATGCATAACTGTAATGTATCATCAGTCTTTGGAACATGAATCACAGGTACCGCACTTGGGCTTGTGCTTACTTGGATCAAACCTTTGGAGACGAGTTGGTTGATTTGGTGTTCGATCTCCTTTGTC
Source organism: Avena eriantha (assembly GCA_910589775.1). Lineage (NCBI taxonomy): Eukaryota > Viridiplantae > Streptophyta > Magnoliopsida > Poales > Poaceae > Avena > Avena eriantha. The sequence goes on from OU342743.1 coordinate 306,826,301, forward strand.
CCCTCCAGGTTCGTGCAGTATGCGGCGCGGTTTGGTAGAGATGCGTCGGGTATGAGGTCAATGCGATGCTCAATTCCGCGAAGAGGAGGTAGTCCATGTGGAAGCTCTTCGGGAAACACAACCTTGAATTCCTACAAAATAGCCATCAAAGAGGGAGAAACATTTGTTACGTCATTAGTTTCTTGCGCTAGTCCCTTCCAAATGAGGACATAGTGCAAGATAGATGGGTTATTCCTCACGTCTCTCATCTCACTTTTGGTGACAAGAAGAACACTCTTAGTTTTCCACTAGAGTTTAGCTTGTGGCTCTCACTCTCTATATGGTGGTTCTCCCGCTCACCACTCTTCTCACAATGTGGTTTTGTGGTTTCCACCCTCTCTAAAGCATTTGCATTGTTCGCAATTATTTGGCTAGGAGTCATCGGTTGCAAAACACATGTCTTGTCAAGCCATTTGAAGGTATACACATTTGTGCGGCCATCATGTAGAGCACTCTTGTCATATAAACAGTATATCAAGCAACATATGGCATACTATCATGGGAACCACATCACACTCCACCATGTGTTTGTATTGTCCAATTGAGAATGTTACTGGGACGGTGTGCTTGATCTTGACAGACCATTGGTCACTTAGCCATTGGACATGGTAGGGGTGTTTGTGTGGATGGAGGCTAAGGTTGAGCTTCTCACATAACTCGGTGCTTGCAAGGTTGTGTCAACTCCCTCCATCAATGACAACTTCAATGGATTTCCCATTGATGTCGGCACATGTTTGGAAGATGTTGGATCTTTGATCTTCATGATATTGGGCTTGAGTAGTCAAGACTCTTGTGACGACAAGTGATGGAATTGCGTCATGTTCACACATGAGGAGCTCTTGATCATATTCATTTTCACTCAAGTATTCCTCGTCACCATTGTCATGAATTAATAAGACTTTGGTATTACCAGATTTGCCTGACTTGTGTCCTTTGCCTCCACACTTGTAGAATTCTCTGTTGAATGGCGGGTCATCCAAAGTTTGCTTGCCACTTGGGGGCGGTTTTCCTTGAGGAAGTGTGTGCTTGAAAGGAGGCTTGGAGGTACTTGAGGAGCTCCCTTTGATGTTTGTTGGTGTAGATTGGAGATTTCTTGCAGTTGAAGTACGTCCTTGGCTTGTTGTATTTGATGTCCTCTTGCATTTGATGCTCGGCCTTTGTTGCATTATGAACAAGCTCAACCATGTTGTTGTACTTTTGGAACTTGGCAGTGCGCTTGATTGGATGGTTCAAGCCAATGAGGAAATGTGCCATTGTTTGCTCCTCGCTCTCTTCAATGTTGGCACAGATCATGTTGAGCTCCATTTGCTTGAAGTACTCTTCTATGGACTTTGTTCCTTAGTTTAGGATTTGAAGTTTGGTGAAGAGATCGCGCATGTAGTGCGAAGGGATAAAACATGATCTCATATGAGCCTTCATATCTTGGCAAGTGTTGATTGGAGGCTCTCTTCTTGCTTCACGAGCGACTTGGACTTGTTCCCACCAAAGGTTGACATAACTATCGAACTTAAGAGAAGCCATGATTATCATCTTCTCATCACTATAGTTGTGCATGCAGAAGATTTTTGTCAACCTTGAGTGCCCATGAGAGGTATTCTTCGGGATCATTGGAACCAGCAAACTTGGGCATGGTGAACTTGAGCATGCCAAAAGTGTCTTCCTCATTGCGGTCATGGTAGCGACAGTTGCCATGATGTTGATGGTATTCATCTTTCACGCAATCATTGTGATGAGCTTGGTGATATTTATTTTTCTCTTGCGATTGTTGAGCCGCGTTTGGGGAAGGTGGAACTTGGTCCTCGTGACGTTGTTGAGGAGCTTGTTCCTGGTGTGGTTGTTGATGAGCTTTCTCTTGCTCTTGGCGTGGTTGTTGAAAAGGTTGAGGCACTTGGGCCTCACGAGGGTGGTGAAGATGTGGAGCCTCTTGTCGTGGTTGTGGATAAGGTGGAGGCTCATTCCTCGGTTGGTGACGTGGGTTAGGCACTTGGGCCTCTCGATGAAGATCATGGTCTTGAACCTCTTGACGTGTATGGTGTCACTCAACATGTACAATTTAACGCTCCATGTTTTGCTGTGGTGGAGGAGGCTCTCCATGGTGTCCATGGTGTTGGAGTTGGCATTCATGACGACGATGACGATGAAGCGGGTCTTCAAGAGCTTCACGTTGATGACTAGATTGTTATTCCAAATTGGAGTCATCACTTGTTGTTGAGTGAAGGTCTTGCGGATGTTGATGATGTACTTGAGGTTCCACTCGAGGTTCTTCACGTGGTTGCTCTTGTTGGATCACTAGTGCTCTTGTTGGATCACTAGTGCTCTTGTGTGCCTATCCATGATGTAAGACAAACAAGGATTGTATATGAAAGGTAATATGTGGTGGGGGTCTTTTACCTCACCTTTAGGATTGTATAAAACTAGTAGCCACATGTGATGACTATAATCTTGAAAAGTGAAATCGCAAAGAAACTCACACTAAATAATGAACTAATTAAAACTCTCAAAAGCTTTCGGTGGAAAGTTACCATGGTGGAATTCCAAAGAAACAACCAAGCAAAAAAGGATAGTCAAAAGTGGGTCAAATCCAACAAAACTCAAGTCAAAGGAAAAAATGTCAACTTAAAAGGGTGACGAGAACCTACGACTATACACACACGTGGAGATTATTGAGATTAGCACGAGTATGAAAATGAGCACAACATGTCATAACAAAGACTACGCTCGGTTTTCGTGCCAATGCAAGGACATACGGTGGCCCGCTTGCAAAGAAAAAATGAGCAACAAAATTGTGCACTTGCCTTGGGCGCTCTTATTTCTCTTGCTTACAAGCTTGAGACTCTCTTATGCTATGAGAGTTTATTTTTCTCTTTCTTTGTAACTTTTACTTTTGTTTCTCTTTTATTTTTATTTTTATTTTTTTGCTCTCCCTTGATGCTACCAAGTCACTCTTGCTTTTGCTCTCACACTTTCACTATCCAAGGACAAGTGCGCAATGCTCAAGCAAACACAAGATGAGACACTCTCGGTGGTATAGGTACCCACAAAGGAAGATATGGGGTTAACAAGGTGAGTCAAGTTATACCTTAGTTGGTGATGATGTGCTTGCCGTCGGTGTTGCGGGAGGATGTTCGAGTTCCGTGGTGTCGACGAGTGCGGGTGATGTTGTGCATGCTTGTTGTTAGTTGCAGACACACACACGAAACACAAACAACAAAGAAAAATTAGCCAAGACGGAAAGGAGACAAAACTTGGGGCAAAATAAGCGAATGGGCCGGACATTCCGGTGTGTGGAGGCCGGACACTCCGGTGTGCATGCACCGAACGCTCCGGCGTCGGGAATCTACTCGAAATTTCTCATGTTCTTGAGCGGAAATCCACGCCTTGGGGCCTCAAATCCGCGAAATTTTGGCCAAAATTGGGTTAGGAAACATAGGCAAAAGTTGTACCAACATCTTAGACAAGATTTGCATGGATCAAAACCACAAATAGCTCTCCAAATCGAGAGATTGGTCCAAAGGAAATTTTGGGGATCTTTTTTGGGATTTTCAAATTCATGGTGGATAGAAGAAAAATTTGTGGAAAAATTCATGATCAATGAAACGCTTGATACCAATATATTAGGGATAACCCCTTAGGTTTGCCCGATCTTTCACGAATCTCCATGGAAATTGAGGTGAAGGCGAGTGGGGGTGAGGGAGAGGAGGAAATCCACGAACACATAGGCGAAGAACATGATGAACACACACACACACGATACACGATACAAGCCTATATCTCACGCCGGCGGGAACCGGTCCGACATAATCCCTAGGATTGGTGGTGGGCAAGAACACACACTCTCTCTCTAACTAGCACGGAGAGCGGGAGGCTTGGTGAGATCTTGACAACTTGGAGAAGGGACACCGACTCTAAGGCCTTGTACAACTTGAACGCACTATGCAAAGCTCAAGAGGTTGGGGATAATTGGTCCTCCTTGTCAAGGAGCATGAGACTAGATAGATCCTCAAGGGGTTTCTTCTAATTCAATTATCTAAGTCTAGGGTTACAATAAGGAGGAGATGATCTATATATAGGCTAACAACTAAACAGGAGTAGTTTGAGCATAAAAGGGGAAGTTCTGGATGAGATGGAGGGTACATGGGCCGAAGGCTCTGCTGGCGGTGTCCGGTGATTGGAGGTCAGACAGTCCGGTCCGGTCAAACACTCTGGGTGTTGGCGGACAGACAATCCGGTTGGGCCAAACACTCCGGCTGGAGTATGATCTGGCCGACAGAATGGCAGCGCCAGGCTTCGAGCGTGGGGCATACGGACAATCCGGTGCTTGTTGGTCAGACACTCCGGTTGGCCCAGACACTCCGGGTGGTCGATGGCAGAGACTCCGGTTTTGGAGGCGACTCTGCAGGTTCATCTTCCGGGCTCGCTTGGCGACATGTCGAGGCTTTGTACCTAAGGATGCACAGTGTATTGGCATGAGGTAGCAAGCCATTTAGAGGTGCATCAAAATCATACAAATATAGTGTAACACCCCAAAAATATTAATCAAGATTATCAAATTCAAATCACCCAAGTTTAGGGTTAACAAAAACTTCTATTCTTAATTTTAATATGAGTGTATGTGTGATTTGCATTAGTGTATGAATGAGTGCAATTGCCATGTTTGATTGCTACAAATGATAAGCAATGGTTTAAAGAAGAATACTACATCATCTAGGCCATTTACAAACAAAATCAAAAGAAAAGAAAAGCAAATATGAATCATATAAGCAAATGGTCATTTTGATCAAAATTACCCACTAGACCACTTTGAGTGTTCCTAGTAAAAGATTTCTAACAGAAACTTTCCCAATTCTTTTCACCCCTTGCTAGATCAAGTAAAAGTGAACCCAAGCCCACTTTACAAACTACCAGAAACAAATTCCAAATCTATTTAAAGGACATTGCAAAATTGAATCAAGTTCATATGCATAGATCACCATTTTTCAAAAAACCACTCAAACCAATTCACCTTGACTTTTCCAAGAACCACAGACACTCAAGCAAGTACTCAGAACATTCACCAAATTTCATCCAAAATTTCAAAACTTGAATTCATGCGGCCATTTGGTCAAGCACCTGGCAGACACAGAAAACACTTGCCTAACTTCTACTATTCTGAGCAGTGATCAATTGCCACTAGCCCCTCATTTCTCTCCCCTGGTCTCCCTTAGTGCCTAGAAGCGCAGCAGACTAGCTCCCCCTCTGCCGTTCGCACCAGTACCGTGCCGCCTGAGCTCGCCGCGTCGGCCAACCAAGAACCACACGCCACAGCCAGCGCTGCCCTCTCCCACGATGTCCAGGAGACAAGCAATCGTCCATCGCCACCCTCTGTCCACCCCTCGACCGAAGATGCGCCGTGGACCACCCAAAAACGCCGCGCCCATTTCTCTGCCTGCCATGCCGAGAGCGCGCCAGAGCGCCGCAGCCGACACGCCCACACACGCCACGCCTCACCCTCTCCGCGCGTGCCCGCACTCAACGCGACACCAGCTACCCCTAGACATGCACGTTCGCTGTCGCGTGGACCGTAGACGTTGTACGCCATCTCAAACACAGACGCTCCCGCGCAGAGCATGGACCGTTCACGACCATTCTCAACCTCCCCTTGTCGTGCCATCAAGCGCATAACCACCGCCCCGAAGCACCGCGTCGACCCCTACCCTCAGCCATGCCGCCCTGTAACGACATCGCCGACGAGCCCGAGCCATGCCGCTCTGTCCCCATCGCCAGTGTATAAATAGAGGCCACCTGGGCCTCAATTCTCCACACTATCTCACTCCCCTCTCTCTCAGACACCTCGCACACCTCTCCCCGGAGCAAGGTGAGCACCAGCCCCCCGGAATTTCACCGGCCGCTGTAGAGGAAGAAGGAGCCCGTTGATTGCAACCACCCCAGGAGCCGCCGCGACCACCATTCGACTTACCGTCCTCGACAAGCCTGATCGCCCCCATCGCCGACCCTAGATGGAGCCCTGGTGAGCCCCCACGTACCCCCACCATAGCGCTAGGGTTAGTTTCTCGTCGGAGCTATGCGACGGAGATGATGATGCTCAGCCGTCGATCGCGCTCTAATCGCACGGCCCAGATTGAAAGATACCGTTTCGGTTTAGTTTAGTCGCTGACCAGTGGGACCGTCCTGTCAGCAGCCCGCTGCACCGGCGCAGTGCATCTGGGCCGGCCCAATTAGTTTCCCACGCAAGCCTGTTGATTCAAATAAGTTTTTTTCCATTTTAGTTAAAACTAGATTCTGTCAGTAGATTAAAAAATCAATTCAAAGAGATTCTCTGAAGCAAATTGCATGATTCCAATTTTGTTAGAAAGGTATTCAAATTAGCTATCCAAGCTCGTTGGATTCAAACAATTTGAAATTATGGATCATCTATAGTAAAAATAACAAACAGAGACTTTTGCACCTTCAAACATTTTTCAAAAATCAACCATAAATGCTTTTGAGTTGATTCCAACTCTCAAAAATCACATTTAACAAGATCTCTCTGAATATGTAAAAATATTTAGGTTTACATGCAGTGATCTTGGACTAGTACTAAAAGAATGCTATATAGGCATTTCTAATAACTTTAATTTTATTAAATAGTAATTTTAAACTTTATAAAATATGACCACCACTTTAAATCACATTCCCAAGTATTAGAATATGTGGTGATGACATGTGTCAATATGATCCCATATTTTAATTGGAAAATATTAAACCTTAAGTATTTTCAATGAGTAGAAATTACTTTTCTAAAATATGATAAATCGGACTAGGCCTTTATTTCATGTGATGACTGTGATGATGCTAGATCATCAAGTGTGAGCCTTAGTGTGAAAAATAGAAGTAGTTAAGTATTGTTTGGTGATTGTGTACCTCGTATTCATTTATAGACGCTAGTACTGACCCGGGATACGAGGAGGAGGAGTACTACGAAGAAGAAGAAGAAGAAGAAGAAGAAAACTTCAACCACTGCACTACTCAAGGTAAGCTAGAACTATGCAAGCTAACACTTGCCAACTTCATAACTATGCAAGCTATCATTGCAAGATAATCTATGCAAGATTCATTAAGCATGCTTGGTTATGCAACTTTGTGTATACCTATCCCAAGTTTTACTTGCAAGCTTTATTCTTTTACTTTTACCAAAGTTCTTTATCTTTGGTTAGTGATTTGTGGGTATTGGAAAAATAGGATAGATACCATAAAGAGTATAAAACTAGGCCTAACTAGTTATACTTAGATGTCATCAAAAGGCATAAAACTTGATTTGGATAGTTACACTTGATTAGCACCCTTCATTAGTGACTACCCTCAACTTTAGTGGCTAGTGCTAAGCATAAAAGTTGATCACTTTAGATGGGAATACTAGGTGAAAATGATTATGAAAACCTTGAAATGATGATTCATTATATTGAAATGTTTTGACATGTGTTATGAACACACAATGATTTGATGATGAAAATATTGAGGCATGAGCCTTGGCCCTTTTATAAAAACTGATGGTTGGGTTCGGATGCGATACCATTCTAATTTTATCGTACAACCACAATACCTGAATTAGGTAGGGCTTAACTAGAAGTTTATATGCCTTAGTATGGGTTCCCTTGCGGAAGAGGTTGAGCTGAGGCGAACTCGTGATGAATGTCCATCTATGTAGTGCCTAGGATGGCAGGTGGCCATGGCTAGGAGGCCAAGCTCATAGGGGAGGTGCCCATACTAGAGTGTGTAATTGAAAGGTTATGATTGATTGTCCGCATACTAAGTATGATGATTCAGCGTTATCCCTGACGGTTGTATAGAATTTTGTGGTAAAAGTGTACCACCTCTGCAGAGTGTCAAACTATTCAAATAGCCACGTCCGTGATCATGGACAGTTAGAGTGGCCATACTGTTCTGTTGTCAGATGTTTTCAAAAATGACTTGTAAATTGAACTATGACTTTGACTTGACCACAACAGAATTGTGGACATGAAAACTAGGTTCTCACTTAGGTGATGTAGAACATTAAATTAGTTCCTTTACTTCTGAACTCAGTATGAAATAAGCCTGGCTTTTTGCAAATAAACCTAGAGCTTAAGATTCCTACTAGAACTACCTTACTTGTTAGTGATAGTTTGCGAGTATTTAAAGAGTACTCATGGCTTTGTCCCTAGCTATTCCCGTGGCCAGACTATGAGGAGGACTACCATGAAGATGGACAGCAAGAGGTCTATGACAACTAGGATCATCTTTCATCGTCAGCATTGCCTGTGACCCCGAAGACAGAGCCCCTACTACGTTTACTTTCCGCTGCTTTGATTGTATTAAGAGTGGATCATGAGATCCTTTATTTGTAAGACTTTTATTATGGTTTGTAATGGATGATGTACTGTGGTACCAATTCTGTTATGTCTCGCAAAAATGGTAATCCTGGGATTGCGAGGTATGGCATAACAGGCATCTGGAATTAAAAATCCGGGTGTTGACAGATAGGAACGAGGTAACCTTGTCCTAGAGCAACTTGGCTCGGGAGCGCGTCATGAGACCACTTGGGGGACTTGGAGGTGAGAATGTAGGGACATCCGTAGGACGGGCTGCATCACTCTCTGTTACTATTGCAGTCCCATGTTCCAAACTATGACAAGTTATACAACTTGTAGTAAAATACCAGACATAAATACATGGTTAAACATACTATGTTCCCCACTTAAATCACATCAACTGGTCCATAGTAACAAGCGTTACATGTAACAAAGTTACATAAATACATTAGAAAAAACATACTCAAGCTAGGCACTAGAAATCCCGAGGATTTTTTATTACTATATGATCAATATCATCCACTTTCCATCTACCCCATATGCATGCGGAGGACTAATCACATATCATATGGAAAAATGTGAACGCATGGTGATCGAGACTGGGTTGACGAACGGTGGTGATGATGATGGTGTTGAAATTCTCCTCTCTTATCAATTTGATCCTAAGATTTTTTTTGTGAAAACGCTTGCGTTTTGATATATTGACAGAAAAAGAAAGTATAGTACAAAAATTTACGCGCTGACAATCGGACACCCCACTTACAAAACAACCCACCACTAGATCTAACCGGCCAGGATTAGGGCACCCAGACCCTTAGCCCCAGCGATGGCCCAAAATCGAGCCACAGATGGAATCGTGTCCAACATGCTACCCAAGCTCGGAGAGGCATGGTCAAAGACGATAGCATTGTGTTGCCTCCAAATCCACACAGTAAACATTAGCAACAACGATGTGCCCTTGTGCAATGTGCGAGGGGTAGATTGGCACACTCTCCGCCACCAGTCGACGAAATCCACCTCAGCCTCCTCCAGGGGGCAACCGTGGATCGGATCTAGGAGAATACCTCGTGCCACAACGATCGCGAGAATGGGTATCTGACGAGCAGGCCGGGTGTGGGAGCCCCCATCAGGCTAGCCTCTCAGTCGTCCAACACCGGTCATGGCAAGCCAGCCATACGAAGAACTTGACATGTGGTGGGTCCTAAGCGCGCCAGATCGACCTCCCACGGCTCAATAGGATAGCTCCCTCAAAAAGAAAGTCGTAGCAAGAATCATGATCAGCTTTGTGCCTTTGGTGTAATTGTTCTTTCCATATATGTAGGAATTTGGCGAAGGAAGGAGGCAAGGTGAGGCGAGTTCGGAGGCTTGGGGGCCATTGTGGAGCGGTTGGAGACTTGGAAACCTGGTGGCCTTTTGTCCTCCTTCTTTGGCTTGTTGGATCTCTTTTCCCACAAAACTTTATGATCAATTATTTCTTTATTTTTTCTCTTTTTGTATGAAAAAGATATAGAGATATCCGTTCTAAAAAAAGCGAAAATCTTGGCAGTTTTATTCCAAATTTAGTGAGGTTCCAGGCAAAATTCTAAGAAAACTGATGGAAAAAGTATATACGCTCTAGCCGCTAGGCAGCGGTGGCCTCATCGTAGGCCATTGAGGGCGTCAAGGGACGCATGGTCAATGGGATTAAGAGTGTGTGCGTGTGAGAGAGGAAAAATAGATGGACGCATTGGGAAAGACGACTTATAGATGGGTCCACCTGTAATTGAGATGGAGGGCATGAGAGGGGAGGGAGGAGGCAAAAGAAGGAACACAATTTTTTCCTTCAGCTAGAGCTAGATACGAGGCAAAATGGGCTCTCAAAATTTTCTATCTCCTTCCTCAAAACTTACATGTTTTTTGAAGTTATTTTTGTTATAAACGCGACAAATCAATAACGAATGAAAAAGAAATCACAGTAAGAGGACACCGATTTAACATGGAGAAACCTCTCCAACAAAGAGAAAAAACAACGGACGACGGCCAGCGAAACTTGACTATAACACGGAGTGTTTACACAACGCAGGGGATGCAACATATCCCAGCCGGCGGCTTACAAGAGGTATATATAGCGGTGAAAACTTAGGTCTTCACCGATCCATACCCCATCATCTTTATTTCGCTTGGTCTCGCTCCGTTCGTTAAAAGTTAGCCTCCTTAATTGTATTTGGATCATACTTCAACAATTTTTTCTTCTATTGGAGATGATCTTAAATCGAATTCTAATTGAATATAGCCCTTTTCATCGTGAATAATTGTGTTGATTTGTTGACCGATAATCTATTCAACACCAAAACATGTTTCAGTTTTCCTTTTTGGCTAATCAATTTCCATCAACGGAACACCGTGTTTGCTTTATCGTTCATCACCCAACCTTTCATCTCGTGCATTAACTCGGTCTGCATCCACAAGGGCCCCTCCGCGAACTGGCACCGCAGTCGATCAAGAACCGGAGCGCTGCGGAGCAAGAACTGGGCCAACGTCCTCTGCGCCTGCCCTCCTTGGTAGTGTACCAGGTTGATCTCCCTCAACCGGTACGTCAAGCAAGGGACCATGGCGCTCGGCGCGTTGATGACGCTGTACCGGTTGTAATTGAGTTGGTGCGCGTCGAGCAGCTCCCTCTCCTCGCACTTGTAGCGGCTTCCGGCGAAGAGCCCGTCTTTGTCGTCAATCTCAGGCTCCGCTTCAAAGATGAGGGAGAGCACCTCCAAGTTCGGGGTGCCGTCGAGGATCCCATGGATGACGCCGGCGATGGTGGCAGCATCGCGGTGCCATAAATGCCCCTGCAGCTCGAGGTGCAGGTGCTTCCCGCATGGGAATTGTGTGTGGACGAACGACGCGAGGTTGGACAGCTCCTCCCAGGACGAGGTTAGTTCATTCCCGCAGATCTCGACAGTGCACGAACTGAGCAAAGGTAGTGCCATGAACCAACGCCCAGACACGCCGAGCACATAGGTCTCCAGGAATTGACTCGGAGGGATGGCTCCGCGGTACTCAAAGGCGTCAAGCTCCGCTACGTCGACGCAGACGCTGGCCAGATTGTGGCAGCACCGGAGGGCGAGCCTGCGGAGGCGCGTGCTGTAGAGGGAGAGAACGGTCACCGTGTGGGCAGGCCTCGAGCGTGAGGTCGGCGAGGCGCGGGCACGCGGAGATGAGCCTCTGCACGTCGTGGCCGTCGTCAGAGACGCGTGAGAGGAGAAGCTCTCGGAGCGATGGTAGGATGATGGTGGGCGGCGGGGAGAGCCTGCAGGGCCCGATGCGCAGTGATCGCAGTACGGCACAGGAGAAGAGCCCCGTCGGAACAGCGTACTCTGGGACTGGCAGCTTATCCAGCCATCCTAGCCCCGCAGATTGGGCAGGAGCGCCCTCGTCTTCAGAGGAGACGGCGTCATCGCCTTCGTCGTCGTCGTCGACGGTGCCATCCTTCTCCGGACCAACAACTGTGGCGCCATCGCTGCCGCTGACCTCAAGGTTGGCTTGGGGTTCCAGGTGACCCAAGGGAGCATCAGCGAGGCAGGGCCGCCGGTAGTGTGCACCGTGGCAGTGGAGCGGCGCACGGCGGAGTGACAGGTCGAGCTCGAGCTTGGGGCCGGCCTGCGTCATGGCGTAGGAGACGCACTGATCGACGGCGCGGAAATCTCGGTTTCGGTATTCGTTCAAGGCCACGCGGAGCGCGCGCAGGGGCGGCGCAGCAACCGGGCGGCGGTGGCGCGCGACTATCGCGGCGGCGACAGTGGCGGTGAATCGCGTCGGCGGGTCAGGGTCCTTAGGTGGTCCGTAGTCGGGGCTGTAGCAGTTATTATCACCGTCCCCGTCCGGGATGGGGCCCTCGGGCTCTTCCAGCGACAGGGTGTGGACGCCAGCGAAGGCATGGCGCCACCGGGTCGAGAGCGCGGCCGCGCGCGCAGCCTCCTGGGACGGGAGGAAGGAGAGGATGTGGCCCAGCACGTTGTCGTCGAGCTTGCTGATGCGATCCTCGCGCCTCCGCCGTTTGGCTTTGGTGTCGTCGGTGGCGATCTCCATCGCTTCGATCGGCATCGGCCTCACTGGATAGATTTTCTCGAGGGGCAAGACTGTCAAGCTTGTTTTTCTCTTTTTGGATTTGGATGGATGATTAACCCATCTTTGAACCTCGAAATTAATGTGCTCGTGCATCTTTCCATTCCCACTGTCGATGCGCATCTCCTCAAGAAGCACCGCATTTTCAGTTTAGAATTTGATCAACTTGAGTCCAAAGCAGTTGGTCTTCTCCCGTCTGAATCGCAAGCACAGACCTCTCAAGCTGCTCTGCAAGCACTGGAAAATGCGCCCGCTCAAGGCAGGGAGATGAGGAACCTGATCGAACGCAGCATCATCCTGATCATCCCCTTTCACTGGCTCTAACCCGCGGCGCTTGAAACCATGGATCGACTTGTCGAAATCATGCCGGTATTTTCTCTCCAAGAAGCAGGTCCCGTAGAGAGATTGTTTGGAGGAACCGCCCTGCGCTGTGGTCAGGCTGATGTGGAGGTCACGGACAACGGGGCAGAAACGGAGCAGGTTAGCGATCGCCACCGAGGCTGTGTTACCTTTGGGCCTGCGAAATCCTTCCAGCTCGAGGCGCACGAGGTTATCGAACGGGCGCACGAGGTCGGTCCGCTCGGCGGCGCCAACAACGGCGATGCCCTCGAGGTGGTTCACCCTCAGTTTCAGCTCCCTGACGTAGCTGAAGTTGTGAACGAATCGCCAGAAGATCACGCGGCGCAGGTTCGTATCTCTGGCGGCGGCGAGAGCATATTCATCGAAAATGTGCAGTTCCACCCGTGCCAAATCCGGCGGCTGAGAGCTCAGCGAGATCTGCCGGAGATGCCCCTTGTACGTGAAGCGCCGTAGCATCGGCGCGTCGATCTCCACGTGGGCGTATTCCCTGGCCTCCTCCCCCCAGCCGCACTTCTCCAGCAGGACCGCTGTAGCCGACGGGCAGCGGAGGCGCAGCAAGACTTGTTTCCCTGTTGCTGCTCCACCAGGGCCATCATTTCCCTCGAGCTTGACGGACTGGAGGTGTAGGGTGGCGAGCGAAGGGGCGGCGTCGATGACGCACTGGAGATGTTCGAGCAGGATTCTGCACGACTGTAGGCGAAGCGATGCTTGCAGCGGGAACACGCCCGCCGGCGGCACGAAGCCTTTACAGCCGGTGACTTCCAGCACGCGGAGGGTTCCCGACGGCAGACAGGGGAAGCTGAGATCGTATAAACCCGTGCGCAACGACGTGACCTCTTGGTCCACGGAGCACTCGAGGCGATCGAACTCCTCTGCGGCGAGGCGCAGCTCCTCGACGCGTCGCGCCGCCGGGTGGGCGAGCAAGTCCGTGACCACGTCGATTCTCGTGTAGATCGAGTCCTTGCCTGGGTACAGGAACTTGTAGATCGAGTTTTTTACGCCCTCCACACGGAACGTGAGCCTCGTCACGGCAGCTTCGGAGGCAGCGAGCGCCGCGTTGGCGGCAGAGACGAAAGCGTCACGCCTCGACAACAAGGGGTCGTCGGCGGCGTCGCCGTAGTACATGTAGCGGCCGCTGTCGTCCTCCACGCGCGTCTCGAGGTTCACGGCGCCCGAGGAGCGCCAGAGCCCGCGCCACCGCGTCGAGAGCGCGCTGCTGGACGCGGCCTCCCTCAGGGGGGCGAAGTGGAGGACCCGACGGAGGAGGTCGTCGGGAAGGTTCGACAGGGGGTCGCAGACGGCCATCGTGGACGTTCGCCGTCGCGAAGCGATCTGGAATTCTCGACGCGATCGGAAATTTCGAATCTGCAACAGGGAGGGGATCACGGCGAAGCTTAATGTGATCCATGGTTTTCTTTTCCGAGTCGGTTTGATCTCCGAATCGGTCGGTAGGCTGAAGTGAACTGGGCCGGGCTGGTCTTAGCTGGGCTCGGTTGCGTAGGGAGGCACCTGTGGCTCTGCCTGTGTGCCGGTAGAGACAAACTCAAGAGGACGAAGCAGACTGAACAAGAACAGGATGTTTCGGTAGAATCACCAAGTTGAACTGAAAAATTTAGGCAGGATCTGCACTGCTATGTGGCACGATTTGGTTTACACTTGCAATTGCTTTGCTTTGTTCACCAGATTACAGGGGATTGGCGCTGTGGTTTCAAAAGCTGGTTTTGGGATGGCACCAATTCTCTGTTTTTCCTTTGCTCCATTCCCCAACGGAAGAGTAGGGCCACAAATGTAAGCTTCCTGTCCTATACTTTTTCTCTACTTTTGCTATGAACCACATAGACCCTGAGTTTTTTTACAGGTGTACAATGTGTAACTAAGGGGCAAGAAAACCGAGTATACCTTGACAGTAGGGTTAAAAGCTTAGTCAAGGGCATGCGCAAAAAAAAAAAAAAAAAAAAACTTAGCCAAGGGAACAGTTCACTCAATACCAAAAAGTATATTACCCGCAAAAAAATCCTGATAAGTATATTTGTTAGACTCTTAAGTTGGAGAACCATCTACAAGGTTATTAAGAATGGACACAAACACATACATATACTGCAATACAGCATCAAGTGGCAACTCTTAATATATGAAAAAAGAGACTTCGTCTATTTTAGCTTTGTTAGACTTGTATGAAATTAGTTTAGTGAAACATTTGCATACAAAATTTTAAAAATTTGTGAAAGATTTCAATGACAACATATAATTCCACTCTACCACAAAGTATTCACAAAACACGCTACAATAGTATAACATCGGATATTTTATTTGATAATTCTATTACTTATTGTCATGAAAATATAGTTATTTGTGGAGAAGGTAGAAAATATATTAGATAAAGTTGCATGTTGATAAATGAATAACAAATTATATAGCGGCAGAATGAGCCATCTATAAGTAAAGAAATTAGTATAAATACGTAATGGTAATTTATTTAACTTGGCATAGTGTAACTAACAATAAGATCGACACCAATAATAATATCATAATTGAGCTATGAGATCAGTAGGTAGTTGAAAAATTAATAGGAAAATGAGCACGTGAGTCCACCATTCTTCTACTTTGAGGATGTTGAACAAACCCTAAAAGAAATTGAAAAAGATGAATGTCTCGGTCTCTGTATGACGTAAAGTACGAACATTTAGACTCAAAGTATTTCTGTCCATCTACATAAAAAGTGTTAAAACTCACAATTTTTGTATAGTTAATATTTTCCAATGTCCTACTGCAACCAAACAAATAGCTATGTTACATTTCCTAGGACAAGAAAATGGTGGCTTCCGTAGGATATAGGGACACACTTGAATTTTATTAAGATGTAACTACCTCGGTGAATTACGCTCTTAGTTAATGCCTGGATGAACGAAAGTGGTTAAAATAGTACGGTGGGGCCCAGGGCCACTCACGGTAGACCTTTCGGCCGTCCTAACCACTTTCAGTCAACGGGACAAGAACGAGCGGCGTAATCGGCAGGCGAAGGGATCAAATACATACACAAATGAGTATGTATGCAAGCCACATACAACAGTACATCAGAGCCATTCCATCTAAAAGAAATAGAAATATTGCAACGCCATACGGCAAGATCCAAATGTCCTAGATAGATATAATAATTTAGGATAGCTCCTCATACATCACCCATCAGAGTATCAGGCGGAAGCGGAAAACAAGATCCGAGTACGGATAAGAAGCAAATTGGCATAAGATGCCCCATAAATAAACACATCCCGCCCACAGATCACACGGATCCCCGTTCCCGGAATCTCTACACCGAATGATGGTTGCCAACATCATCTGACTCTTCCACCCAGTATCCATCTTGCGGGTACACCTGTTCATCTGAATCAAACAATTTATCGTGTGAGACCCTAGGGTACTCAGCAAGTCTTTATGCCACTAAAGGGGACACAACCTGGGGTGACGCAATTGCAGCAAAAGATAATACCTAACAATTCTATAGAGACTCGCTAACCTTCCGCCTAACCAAAGATAGACGGAAGTCCGTGAATTAAGAACAACAGTTATAACAGTATAATTATCAGATCCATCCTCCTCCTCGCTTACCAACGAGGAAGCGGACGAACAACCCCCATCATCCGTTGGCAGTTTTTATTAACCATTCCATGAGTATTGCACTTTTTACTAGTCAAGTACTTAGTCAATTTGAAAGTGGTACTTTAGTTATACTTGTCTATGATCGAGAAACTGTGCTCCAAGTCGTCCATAACCGCGGACACGGCTTTCAGAAAGATTTACCCTGCAGGGGTGCACGAATAGCAACACACACTCGATCAACCTCGGAAAAACCAAATCAAAACCCAACGAGGCATTCACGACAAAGCAATCACAGGATTCAGAAATATTTCAGGGGGCCACCCCATTAAGCTACCCGCAACGAAGTTGGCCGGCTCCGAGACGGACCCAAGGTTTGTGTGGACGGCGGTAAACGACTGGGAACCCGAAAATGTGACTGGGCTTGTCGATACAGCGAAAACGTGTCACGATCCAAAACAGTACAGGTGCTCCTCGCACAATCTTAAATAAAACAGTAACATGGCATAAGTACAAGATAGTAATAAAGCCCCAAACTAATTGTGGCCCCAAGAAATAAGAATGAATCAAGCTCTGGCTCAGGGGGGTCCATAGGCCTCCCGGATGTGGATAGTGCGAATAAACAAGGAACAGGAATCAAGTACTCGGGGTCCTACGAGACACAAGTGAGCATGAAAAACCAAATAGCAGATATTGCTCACCGGTGCCTCTTTCATTAGTTATCCCATTACCACTCCAGTTATGTTGTTTAGGTACCTCGTTATCCTTTAGACACTCACATACCCTACTCATGCTTTTCTACGACTCGCATGGCTCAAACAACTCCTATAGTAATGGCTCATGGGACCGGAACAGGCTTAACGTGGTTTAAAAGTAAAGGCTATGCAGTACTTGGGATTCAATTTAATGCAATCGCGACTCAATGATGCAAGAATAAGATAGAGGCAATAGGTACTGTATGTATGCAAGCATGTGGTAGTGCTTGCCTGGCAGCTCAGTTGAAGCGAGAGATGGATCTGGGTAATACTCCTGTGATTCCTGATAATTCTCCTGCTGGGCGTCTATTCGAAGAAGAACCAAACAAACAAGGGCCAACATAAATAAAGTGCGCAAGCATATAAATGGAAATGCAACAAGCAACCAAGCATGCCATGATGAATGATGCACAATTTACATGGCATTGAAGTAGCATGGCAAAGGTGAGGTGTGGATACAAGAAGTAAAGCATTTTATCATTTATTTGCCCAAGTTTTATTGTCTTAAACGGTTCAGATTTTAGATGACAACATGATGCATGCTTCAATTCAGAACAAGGATTGCATAAATAGAACGGGCTCGTCGCGCTGATCGATTTAGACATATTATTTGTCAAATTTGGAGTTATAAAACAAAAGTTATTAATTAATTAAGTAAAAAGGGCATTTTCTTGTAATTTTAATCAACTCGAAATTTAAAGTGTTCAAAATATAATTTGAAGGGCATATTTGAATTCCTCACATTTTTCTGATTCCAAAACATATATTACATGTATTATTTGGGTTTGTATTTTGAAAATTATTTGAATCTGAAAAGAATTTGAATTTAAATAAATTTGAAAAGATATGAATAAAAAAAAACTCAGCGAAAAAACTTTTTACACCCAGGCAATTCCAGCCACAGGCACTGACAGGTGGGGTCACAGCGGACTGGGGCCACACGCGCGCGAAAACACGTTTTTCACGCGGGACTGGTCTACCCACAGCGGCTGACAGGCGGGCCAGCGGCGGAAGGGGCCACGTGCCAGTGGGAAAACTTCCAGCGGCTGACTGGTGGGGCGCCAGCTGGACCGCGGGTTGCGTCTGAGAAAGCGGAGGGGTTTTCCTGCAAAACTCCCAGAGCGGCTGGCAGGTGGGGTCGTGTAGAGCGCGGGTTGTAGTAATTAAAAAGGGAATGGGCTTTTTGCAAAATGGCCACGGCCGGCTACTGTTTATCGTTTTCCTCCGTCTGACGCGAATCCGGCGCGCGGCGCGGGCGGGGGTTCGATCCTGGGACGTGGGCGTGCGTGCTGAGGGGCGGACCAGTGCGGTAGTGCTAGGGGAGCTGACTGGGAGGAGGGCGCGGGCTAGATAGGGCGAGCGAAGCGCGGGAAAACTGCAGACACCGGCAAGCCCTGGCGCGCGGAGGCTGCTCGACGAAACGCACGGCGAGGCTATAGCGGGACGGTGAGGCGGAGGATGTCAGTGAGATGGAGATGCTCACCGCGAGTTGCCTGGTGGTGTCGGATCGGCACGAGGGGCTGCAGAACGGCGAGGTCGCTGGCGCTCCGATGAACTAGGGTTTCGGGGACGACGAGGTACTGGCGGCGCTGGGGAGCTCCTCGTCCACGTCGGCGCGTACAGGGAGCAGCAGGGGGTTCCTCTCGGTCGCCCAGGACACTCCCACGTCGAGCACGACGGCTGTGACGCAGAGGAGCCGAGGTTGCTGGCGGTGAACGGCGGCAGGTGGCAATCGTCGGGGAGGAAGAAGGGGAAGGAGGAGGGCGTCTCGGGGTGGATCTGGGCGAGGCCAGAGATGTGAGGAGGAGGGGAAAGTGAGAGGGAGAGGGAGGAGAGGCAGGTGGGCACGGCAGGGAAAAGGAGCTCGGGCTTTGCCCTTTTTCCTCCTCGAGCACGTGCTCGGCCGGCTAGGCTGGCTGGGGCTGGTCCAGGGCGAGGCAGGGAGGCTGCAGGTGGACCAGGCGGCGTGGTGGCTTGTGGGGCTGGCTCGGCAGAGAGAGAAAGAGGGTAGGGCTCGGTTTAGCTCGGGTTAGTTAGGGCATGGCTAGGGTTAGGGTTAGACTTAGCTAGGTTAGAGAGAGGAGGGCTGGGGTGGTGGGTCAGGTAGAGAGGGAGAGAGAGGGTCAGGTGGTGCTGCTAGTGAGAGAGAGGGAGGGAGGATTAGAGGTAAGGTTTAGGGTTAGGGAAAAATAGGTTATGAGGAGAAAAAGAGGTTAATTAGTTTGATTAATTTTAAGTATTTAGATTGTAATTTTGTGTATGAAGCCAAACCAAGAAGAACTAAAAGGGCTTGAGCTTGCATGGACTAATGTAGAGAAGAAACTAGAAAGAAAGAAGAAGAAAAGAAATAGGTGGAATAAGGCTCATGTGGTCATACATGTAGAAGAAAAAAATTAAAATAAAAGAAAAGAAAGGAATGTGGATAAGACCATCCCAAGTGGAGCATGGTGGAGGCTAGAATGATCATGAGGTGGAGGTGAAAAGAATTCTAAGAGAAAGAAAAAGAAAAGAATTATGGGGTAAGCCTCATATGGTCCATGAATGGAGAATAAATAAGAGGAAAAGAAAAGGGTGATACTATGGGGATGGTGTAAGGGAGGTAGATGGTTTTCCCAAGATAAGATCCACTCAAACCAAGAAAAACCAATGGAAGTAAAAGATGGTGGAGAAGCTTGCATGGCCCATGCAAAAATAATAATACCATTATTTATTTTGTGACAACAATAATAATATGATGGCATTAATCTTATGCATTTCCAAGAAGTGGAATAAAACCAAGCAAAGAATTTAGAGGATTTAATCCACCCCAAACTACATGAGCTAGAATTAAAATATCAAAGAAAGAAAATAAATAAATAGACAAGCTCATTGTTAAAGGGATGGTGGAATTATAGGGTGGTGGGAGATAAAGGTGGTGAAATGGAATAAGAGATATGCCCCCAACTCAACTTGGGCACTTGAAAAATATATCAATAGCCAAATATAATATCAAGAAGCAAATACAATTAATAATGCATGTGAGAGAAGAACCAAAAGAAAAGGAGTTTTATATGATGCTCAAATGCAAGGTGGCATGATGACATGAGCATGCTATAATTATGATGCAACAATAATATATATGAAGTAGCCAATATCTTACTAGGACAAGTAGCATTCCAATTGTTATACAATTGGGGTGCTACATAAGACAATGATAGACTCTTTAACTTAAGATAGTGCGAGTTATAATTTTAATTGTAAATCTTGTTCCAATTTGTTTCAAGATTTTAAGTAACCACTTCAGATTTGTCACTTTTTCTCCATTTACGGTTTGAGATGGCTTGTGAACATTATTCTCCATGTTTCTATTTTAACACTAATAGAGTTGAGATTTCATAGGGACTAGAAATTGTTGATTTGTTGCTAATATTTTCTTTAATTAAGATTACCCCTAAGGTGAACATTAGTCTTATCTATCTATTCTAACTTTATAGCTTCCATAAGCAAAACTTTGTAGCCACATGCGGTGACGGACCTAGAATTTTATCAATGGGTATGCCGCGCCAAAATTCAACGGTTGTTTTAATAAATATATTTATTTATTCGGTAAATAATTGTAAAATTTGCATTGTAAGCAAGAAATAATATGTAGATGAAATATAAAGCTAGAAAGTTGCATAAATTACCGGTTCAAACACAATACTAATAACTAGAAGGATACCCCGCGCGTTGTAGCGGGCATCTTTTAAGAAACTCTATTGTATAAATGAAATAGTATAATACGTATTAAACGTGGATTTTTCTATAAAAATATTCAAGATTCATTTGATAAAAATAATCATAATGCTAAATTCAATTGGCATGAAATTATTGTATATTAAATGGATATAAATTGGTGATGTGAACAATTAGATGAGGTGACGTGGATAGCTTGGATTGGAGGGTCCTGTTTGGACACCCCAATCCTTGCCCATTTGGACCGTGTCCATGTTAATTCAACTTGGAGTTTCACCCTTCCCGACACCACTTTGACCTCCTCGGCTAAGCCAACTTCTGATCATATCCCTCTTCATCTCGATGCCTCATCCCAAGCTCCACGTATCTCCATCTTCAGGATGGAAAACTCTTGGCTTTCTCACTCTGATTTCCATGCCATTGTCTCCAACAATTGGGATAGTGTTGGCGCGCCGCATAACCATATCTCTCATGTTGAGCGCCTTTGTCTTAGACTTAAGCGTATCAGGGATGCCGCTCGTGCTTGGTCCCGTGCCCGAAAGCTTCCCTCTGTATATCTTACAAATTACTGTATTGTCATCGAGCTTATGGACCGTCTAGAGGAGCACCGTATTATTTCGCCCCTCGAATCTCGTCTACGCCATGCTGCTAAGATCTCTCTCAGCCAAAAGAATGCTGCTCAAGCTACCTACTGGCGCTAGCGGGACAAAATTTGCCATTGTGTTCTCGGCGACGAAAACTCTCATTACTTTCACCTTTTTGCCTCTCGCCGCCTACGCAAAAACTAAATCAAAGTTCTTGATGATGAGGATGGCAACCCTTCCTTCTCACATGAAGGGAAAGCTTAAATTCTTCTCCATTTTTTCAAAAATCTTCTTGGGTTTCCTGGGGCCTATTCGGATAACCTGGACTTGGCCTCTCTTGTCTCCTCTACATCTCTTGGCTCCTTCCAAGTTGCTTCTCTAGTCAGGCCTTTCACCATGGATGAACTTAGGTTGGCAGTTCTTTCCATGAACGTAAACTCGAGCCCTGGACCCGATGGCTTTGGCCCCGCCCTTTTCCAACGGCATTGGGATCTTGTCAAAAACAATCTGCTAGAATCTCTACATAATTTCCACTTTCTTGACATTGATCTCCGCCACATTAATAAATCCTATATTTTTCTTCTCCCCAAGAAAGAAGGTGCCAATAAAACTGACAATTTCCCTACAAAACAGTTGTCTAAAATTCATTTCCAAATGTTTAACATTTCGTCTTCATGATCTCATTCCTTTCCTTATCCACCCTGATTAGACGGGTTTCATCTCCGGATGTTCGATTGCGGAAAACTTTGTTTATGCCGCGGACATCGTCCAATCTTGCCACAAAAGGGTTGCTCCTGCTGCCGTGTTCAAGCTAGACTCCCATAAAGCTTTTGACTCTATGAGTTGGGAGGCTCTTGATTGTATTCTTCTTGCCAAAGGATTCCTTGAACTTTGGCACTGTTGGATAAAAATTCTTAATCAATCCAGTCAAACTGTTGTCCTCCTCAATGGCATTCCCGGATGTTGGATTCAATGTCGGCGGGGTCTTCGACAAGGGGATCCTATTTCTCCCTTCCTTTTTAATATTGTGGCAGACGTTCTGCAACAATTGCTACTGCAAGCCTCTAGAGATGGGCTTCTCCTTCACCCTCTTGTCGATGACCTCCCTTGCCCCATTCTACAATATGTTGATGACACCCTAATCATTATTCAGGTGATTCCTGAACATGTTATCAATCTCAAAAAACTGCTTGATGATTTCTCCGATGCCACTAGGCTGGACATCAACTTCTTCAAAAGTATGTTCGTCCCAATCAAAATTGCCCCTCCATAGCATCGGCTATGGCTTCTTCCTTTGGATGTGTTGTTTCTTCCTTCCCTGAAACTTATCCCGGCCTCCCTTTGTCCACTCATAAGCTTCGGCTCTCTGATTTCACCCCTCTTATATCCAAAAGCGACATGCGCCTCTCTAGATGGCGAGGACGCTCGCTTCCTATTGGAGGGATACTCTTGCTTGTGAACTCTGTCCTCACTTCCATGTTGTGCCATGCTATGGGCGTCGGCCTACTCCCTCTTGGTGTCATCGAAGCCATTGATAAACAGACACGTGCTTTCCTTTGGGCCGGTGATGAGACTTGTTCCGGGGGCAATGCAAAGTTGCCTAGCTTGAGGTTTTCTCCCCCAAAAATCTTGGGGGGGCTAGGTGTCCTCTCTATCCCAACCCAAAACTCTGCTCTTCTTTCAAAATTCCTCTCTAAACTTCACTCCACTACAAATTCCCCATGGGCCTGCTAGTTCCGTAGATGGTATGGTTGGTCACGAGGCAGAGATCTTGGGGATTCTCACTCTCTTCACACCCTTGTTTGGAAAAGTATTCTTGTTGGGCTCCCTGCCTTCAGATCGCTCTCGATTGTGCACATTAGGAATGGGGCTTCCTCCGCCTTGTGGCTCGACTCTTGGTTCAATGCTTCCCCTCTCAGGGATCAGTTCCCCGCCTTATTCTCTCACACCACTAGGCCTAATGCGAGTGTGGTTGCTACCTTCCAGCATGGGCTTATGGATCAACTTACCCACCACCTTTCTTCTTCTGCCTCTACTGAATTTGATGCTCTTAATGATGCCCTTGCATCGTTTGCACTCAGGTCGGATGTTCTAGACAACCGTATTTGCCGCTACACTAACAAAAGCCTTTCGAACAAAGATTACTATGTCAATGCTTTCAGGCACCTACAGCAGGATGAGCAAGCGGAGAAAATTTGGAGATGCACTACACCACTCAAATGCAAGATCTTTGTCTAGCTTGCTAGTAAGAAAAGGATTTAAACAAGTGAGCGCCATTTTTGCCATCGCATTTCGGACTCTACAGCCTGCCCTTCCTATCCGCTGGATGAAGACACGAACACCTACTCGCTCAGTGCCATCGAGCCAGGGAGGTTTGCAGCATATTCCGTGGCTCATCAACCCCTCCTGCCAATGTGACAGACCTGCTCTCTACATCAAGCACATTCGAGGAGCGGACCATCAACATGACCATTGCTTGAAATATCTGGAAACAACACAATGCCCTCATTTTCAACGGGAAGGATGAGAAAATTGGTGCTACTACTCGTCAGACCATCGAAGATATTAGGTTGTGGGCAAACCGATGTACTACTGCCTCTGCCTCTAAACTTCTATCCTGGTGTAACCATTATGATCCTCCTTGAATCTTTTTTCCTTCCTTCATCTGGCCTCGGTCTGTAAATTACCTTGTATTGTTCCCTAAATTGCTATAAAAAGTGCATGCTGGTGTAAGCCCGCCGTAGTCCTGCTCAAAATAAACATGGATAGCTTGCATGAAAATAAATATTATTCTTAATAGATATTAGTGGGATGACATGTACATTTGATTGGCTAATGAAGTAGATGATGTTGTATATTTGACGAATAAAAAATTGTGGCATGGAAAATTATATGGCCAAAGAAGTAGATGGCATGGATAGCTTGCATGTACCATAAATGAATGGCATGAGATGACATGGCCAATTCATTGGCTAAAATGGTGAATGATTGGATGGCTTGCATGTTGAGATAGACTATCATAATTTCTAGTTAGTGGGGTTTTGCTTTATAAGAAAGATATAATATGCATAAAAAGAAACTTGCAATACTATTTGCTTGACTTATTTGACACCCTTTCTTAAGGACATGAAAGTCTCAATAACTGGAAATATGTACGACCCATATAACATTACTATGCGATGATAATCATAGTTCAGTCACAGGCGATACAATCTCTTTATTACAAAACTAAACAAGATTAGTCAATAAAGTATCAATTGATTTGTACTAGATGGACATCCGAGCTTTGCCACGTCGCCTGCACAATGTTGTCGCATTAGATGGACATGCGGGCTTCGTCTCGCCGCCTGCACAATGTTGTCGCATGGAATGTCTAGAACGATGCATTTGGTGGCAATTTGTTATGATGCCTGCGGTTATTTGGATTAGCTATGTTGAGCGGGTCATACTGAGATTCTAAAGAAAGTAGCGAGGCTTGGCCTTGATATATTAGACCATCAATATTTGTAAAAATTAGTACAATTACAATCACAACCTACAAAGTGATTATATTTTGGAGAATAGAGTAATACTAAACAATTGGAACCTTATGCACGAACATACCATATTTATCATCCATGAGTGAGAGGAGACAATTCATCCTCTACAACTCGCACACACTCCAGCCTAAAATAACTTAGAGGTGTAAGGATGTCATAAGAAGGCACTATGTGGCTGTTAGACATATATTGTCATAACAAAGCCAAGGTTCATGCAGACTATGATGACAGCAGGAGTACAAATTACTCCGATAAAAACATGGTGCACGTTGATATAGAATATCACCTGAGAGAGATAATATCCAATTTCGTTTGCATCATAAATATATAGAGGCAAAAAATAGACCAGTCAATGCTATACATGCGTGGCTGTATTTGGCGTTACATGTACTTCCACGAAGATATAGATTTGGCATCACATGTACTTCCACTAGATATAGATCAGAACGAAAACTCAAAGTACAAATCTCAAAATACAAACTCAACAACTTCTACACTTGTTTTTTCTAGCTTCTCCAGATCAAAGAGAATTAAAAGTTCACTTACAGAGTTGCCGTAGACATGCAACCTAGCAAACCTTATTTTTAAAATTGAGGGTCAACTCATCCTAACTCCCTAATATTTCTAGACATTCTTTCGTTGCTCTAGAAGTTCCTACGACCAACCTTCCATAATTCTTTAGCATTTGGCTCATGTACAAAAACAATATCTGAATCATGGTCTGCAGCAATATTCTGAACCAATGCGTGTTTAAGTGCACATCGTTCTGAATACTTGCACTTGGAAGAGAGAAGCAAAGGAAAACAAATTAGTCAGTTACTGATCTCCAAAGAACATATGCAGCTTAAGAATTATCTGTCTAAGAAGAACAATAGGATGATGGGGATAGAGAGCCTGATCACCTCAGGTGAAGTGGCCAATGGGCATATTTAGACGGTAGTCAGTGGCGGAGCTCATCACCCTCATCGTGCGAGAGAAAAGAATGCGGTGATGCAACTCATCGCTAGAGTTGAGGAGGAGAACCTACAACAAAGCAAAGTGTAATTAGACTGTAATGAGGATTAAACTGCCCAATTGATCTCCCTCATTGGCACGTTTTACCTGTCAGATAAAAATGTAACACAATACAAAAGCAACTATCTGGTCCGTAAAAGCATAGGTTCTTCAACACATATTCATACACACCATGATACCACATAAAATTAGAAGTTAATGCACACCATGATTCTGCAACAAATTAGACAAAATTCAATTATGGAATAAATACCTTGTGATATCCTTGTCCTGGAAAATGCAAGTCGACTTGAAATGGTGGGAAGGCATATCAATACATCTACACAAAGAGACAATTCGTGAATGTGTCATTAGTACAGAAAGCTAAAACCTATATCCATAAGAACCTAAGTGTACTTCCTTACAAATCAGTAAGATTTGATCGATTGAGAAGAGTTGCAAAAATAAGTAGGGAAAGGCGTCAAATTGGCTAACCTAATGAGATTTCTCATTGATCCCCTCCTGATCGAAGTATGGTATGCCCTTCCCAACCAAACACCACCGATGCAACTCCTCTCGCCTACCTTCTCAGGGCCATGTCTCCTTCATACTCAACAAGGAATTGAATGGGACAGAGAGAGATAGAGCAACACAACATGGTAGCATACATCCTCACCTCATAGAACCAGGGACCAGGTGCCCACGCCAGGGAGAAAAAATTTGGAGCTCGCTTGTGGGTGATGGAGGTGGGGATCTGACGCTGGCTTTGTGGGCCACGATGACCGTAGTTCCATGGGAGGGAGGACGGAGCAGATGGGAACCACAGATCGATCGGGTTCCCGGAGTTTCCTGAGAGATCTCATATTATTGTTAGCCTCCATCCCTAACTATGATTTCTTGTCCATCGAATTAGTTTTTCCATTTCTTGACCAGAAAGCAAAATGTCTCCCACTTCTTCTAAAGGAAAACATGGGTGTTGAGAGAGAGCACAGTAAAGAAAGACAGCACACCCACCTTGCATGGAGAAGCAGCACACACCGCCCCCCAGTTTCCTGCCATGCACAAAGCTAGTCCTCACCATCCCACAAAACACGGAGCGATATAGGCCTACATGCAGCGGTAGCATGCCTGACAAGTGGCCTCAAATCAGCCACAGATTGGAGGAGGCAGCCCTTTGGAGAAGGGGAGGCAAGGATAATGTGCCATGGGAAAGGAAAGGGCGCATTGGAAGAACCAGAGGCGCCGCCGGCAAGCTCCAGGTGACGCCTTGCTGCGGGGTTGAGTGACCAAGAAGAAGAGACCGGCGACGTAAAGTACCTAGCGGTGGAGCTTGACTATGGGGGAGGAGCTTCCCAGGAAAGAAGGTATGGTGGGGGAAGATGGGGCGCCGGGGTGAAGTCTCGGTCATCTATGGGATGCCAGAGACGAGGAGGACAAGACGCGGAGCTGCCATCTCAATCCTATACAGCTGCTTCTTCACCTATGCTTGGGTTTCACGCAAGGGGTCGCGCTAGGTCTGAGTGGGAGGAGATGATGGTTAAAGAGGTTATCGTGAGTGGAGGGAGCGGAGGTGAGAGGGAGAGCTTAGGAGCAGAGGGGCGGCACACATTGTTGGGGGAGACAGAGGAGGATTTCTATGGGTGGGAGCTCGGGTGGAGGGGAACGGAATCGAGATGGGGTGGGGGTGGGTGTAGGGACGGGAGGCACTGGCTCGTAAGACTTTGATCAACACCTAAAACTGCACGGTTGAGATGACTCGAAGTGAAGATCAGACGGTCACAAACACTGGCGTGAGAAGATGGCCTCGGATGGCTCTCTTTTGCTCAAGCTTAAGGTATAGTATAATTTAATTATTCATGCCAAGTGATATATGTGATTCTAGGATTAAAGTAGAAATTGTACTTGGATAATTACCGTGCGGCAGCATGCAGGGTGGAATGGTGTGACAGTGTCGATCACGATGTTCTCGTGGTCATGTGCTCCCGGTGGCTGCGTGGGCTCATCGCCGCTAGCGAAGGGCGAGATAGTCTTCAACCTGACGGTGTTGCAGCGTTAGGGCATGTCGACCGTCCAGGTCCTAGTGGTGCGGTGGCGTGCAGTTCAGCAGAATACGATTTTGATCGAGGTGATGCCTCGACAATGCATACTCACGGTGGTGGTGTAGTGGTCGCTCTATGCGCTAGACATCTGGTCGTTGGAATTTTGGATCAATTGTTTCTGTTGCCGAACCGCGGGTCAAACCTAATCATATTTGCATGCATCGGGTCATTTTTCCCTACTATTATACAGTACTAATAAGTCACATGGATCGATCATAGAGTATGACGTATTGTGGGTCCACCACTAGCCACATGCATCAGATCCCCTCAGTACTGAATGATGAGGACATCCCTACAATTACACCTACCCCAATGACTACTGAAGATGCTACAACTGTTGCAAGAAAGGATCAGTCCAATGAGATTAGAATTGGACCTATTACAAGAGCTCGTGCTAAGCTACTAGAACAACAGGTGAATTTACTCCTAAACGAATCTGGTACTTTGATTGATGAGAACTTTATACTGCCTAAGTCTATGCATTTATGTATGATCAGGTTCGTTGGAGAAACAAGCATGGCGCGAGGAGGAGAAGGGCTACAAGAGAAGCCCAACATGATGATCGCCCAAGCATGCGCGAGGGAGGAGCGGGAGGAAGGCGCAAGAGAAGATCATCAAGACGGAGGCAAGAAGATCTGCCACGACCGGAGTGTCCGGCCGGATCCACCCGGACTGTCCGGCCTGGTCGAGAGGCGAACTGGCGTGGACAATCAGTATATCAAATAGGACACTGCCCGGACACCATCCGGAAACTTTGAAGTTTCCGGCCAGACCGGACTATCCGGCACGCTCCACCCGGAGTGTCCGGCCTGACCGGACTGTCCGGCCGATTTCGACCGGAGTGTCCGCCCGCCGACCGAATCTGGTCCGAGTCGGTTTGTATCAATTTGAGTCGTTTGTGTTTCGTTTCGGTCTCTGGCCGCCCCATCTGCCCTTATAAGCCCTGGGACGACCCCTAGTTAGGTTTTAGACCACGTTAAAATATTTTGGAGTTGTTTCTTTCATAGAACCTCTGGAACTACCCTGTGTTCGAATCTACCAACTATAATTGAGTGTGATCTGTTGTTCCATTGGGAATTAGTAGATTACATACTACCGTTCGTGGTCATGGCTGCGTGCGCAAGAGCGTGGTGTTGTGAATATCCTACAAGGTTCGAGAGCTGTTGCATTGGCATCAGGGATGGAGCGGGAGAGTTCATAGCTACAGGCTAGTTATCTATCATCCACCATCATCACCGCCATCTGCTTACTGAGAAGATCGAGCCACCCCATATCACTTTGGATATGCTTAACGTAGCTTCTGATTACTATAAATCCTTCTTTAGCTGGGAACAATGACCTAATATTGGGCTTAAGGATAATTTGTTGATGTGATCAAAGCAGCCATGGGAGATAGTGATTAAACATAATCTCACGGTCGAAACATTAAGTTACTACGCTTGCTAGATATCGCAACGTTGAACATTGTGTCTGGATCACATTGCAATTATATGGTCGGGTGTGTCCATCATTCATTAAGTGACCTCGTTGTCAGTTGACGTTTGTGTTAGTCCATAATCGGGAAACCTCGATCACTAGCTGCCCAACGAACTAGTACTAGAGGATACCAAGGACCTGATTGTTTATATACCACACATGTATTAATGTTTCCACTTAATATAGTTATAGTATAATACAAAACTATTATGAATATTAGGTATATGTAATAATAAAATAAATTTATTATTGGCCTCTAGGGCATATCTCATTCATTTTAACCATAGTGTCGCCTCCGTATTAGGGATATTATAACCGGGTCAAATAGGAGCTCTCTCACGCCATCTATCAGTTTTGCCATCCGATCGCGCGTCTACGTCCTTCTTAGCCGTCCGATGCCCCTTTCCCAATGTCCCGGGTAAGCTACTCTGGACATCAAATCGGACAAAATGAAGCTCCCTCACGACCTAGACAATTTCTACCGTCTGATCGCTCTGTTTGCACATTCCTGACCATTGGATGTGCTTCACTTCCCGTACCGTGGCTGCTATCCCTTGGGGATGTTACTCTCGACGCAAATTGAAGTGTTCTGATTAATTGGGCCTAAAAAGTCCCGCTAAAGCCCATCTGGGTACACGTGCGGACCAAGTCCACCTCATCTCGCTGTACGTCGCCAACCTTTTTCCTCCCGAACCATAGAGCGGTCACGGGTGAGCCATGACGCGAGGGTGAAGGCGGTGCTTTAACCTAAGAGATATGGCGGGGCGATTGAACCCATCCTGACCATGCCTCCGGTCATCCCACAGCTCTACACCGGTGGTATCTTGCCTTCCTCCACGAGCTTGCTTACCTTTACGTGCCTCCACTTCTCGACCCCGATACCCCGTGCCACCACGGCTCCGGCCGTCTCCAAGTCGCTGCTTACCAGGACCAGGTCCGGATCCATGACGGCCGCTGCCCAAGAAAGTGAGATGAACCTTCCAAGAGAGTCATCCTTTACAAGGAGTAGATCAAGATTCTTCACCTGGCAACCGCAAACGTCCTTGAGGCTGACTGCTGCGGTATGTGTTCCAAGAGAATTTTTCTGTTGGAGAACTTGAGAACAATCTTGTGCTATGAGGTATTTCTTTTTCTTTGTGATATAGACTTTTATGTTCTACTCCCTCCGACCAAATTTGTCAAGATACGGATGTATCGAAAACTAATTCATGTCTAAATACAATCGAATCTAGATAAATCTAAGTCAACTAATTTGGGTCAGAGGGACTAGCTATTTTAGCCGACTCAAAGAATAAATTTTGTCTGGAATGTTTGACCCACATAATCTATTGTTCTTGTTGGTCACCCTTTCATCATTTCGTTATTTATACATGTGTCACCAATGACTTAGAAACTGAGAATTTGCAGCTTTCGTATTTTATCTTTTAGTGAAGATTATAAATGGTACTTCTCTGATTGCGTCTTGTACAAAAGTTGTTCTTGCTTCCATACACTCATAAGTCATAATTAGCTCATATGTCTATGCATGAAGGACTATTGATGGTCTAACAGGAACTTATGTTATTTCAATGGGAAAAGGACAACGGAGAATAGATCATTGGTCGATTAGACGAGATGTTTATGGAACAATATTGGTGATGCATTCAGGTTCATTTTCGCTACCCATCCTCACATATTACTCTCACGAGATATCCGTGGATCAACCCATCAACATAGGTCATTTTCACTGCAGATTTTCACCTTCATTTTTCACAATTTGTTTCATTTTTCTCTTTAGATTCCATATTATCCTGCCATATTTCATAATTTATTGCATTTTGCTCTTCAGATTCTCGGTATTGCAGATATCATTGTACTTCAGAAGGCTGATCTGCAATCAACACTCAAGATCATATCCCTAAATTACTTGCTTGTATATTTTATATATGAACAACTTTCCCTCATTACTAGACAACTAGTTTGTTGTCCAAAGGGATAAGACTTTATGTTCTAGTGGAAAATTTGAGATCAAGAAAGTGATACAATCTTCTAATCAAAAATTAATAAAATATAATCAATGCATAAATGTATTTTCTATGTTTAGCATGAAATTATTATGCTTAGGATTCCATCGGCATATCCATTCTTCCTTGAATTTTTGGTTTGATCACTTTAAATCTATATTTTTATTTACATGTTTGCAATTCATGCAATGTCTAGTTTTTTGTTTAGTTTTACTATTTGGATATGGAAAACATAAAAAATGAATATGGTTCGTTAAATGCATGCTAGTATGTACATAATATTTTTTCTTTAAATACTTATGTCATTTATGCTTATTGATTATGTAACAATTAATTGGGAAATTACAAGTGAAGATACATCATGCTTGAATACGTATTAAGGTCAAATAATGAACTACTTCAAGGTGATGTGTTTATAGTGTACTTCTTGCATCTATATTCTTTTAGGTGATGATTAAAAGTAGGAAACTTCGTGAAATTAGACATTGATATTACCATCCTATCGGACTAACGACTGGCCGTAGGACTGAAAGTGGTCTAGCCACGAAAATTTGAATGAGGCCATGTACGACTCTTTCCATTATTCAAATGACTAGTCGCATGCTTCAGTAATCCAGGACTTTCTATCTCGTAATGCCAGATATGCAATATTTGCATGCGTGCGTACTGTGCATAACTTGACATCACCCTCTCTAACAAACTAGCGAATGAGGTGGTACCATTTGAGTATGTATTTGTTCTTCTGGTTGTGTAGGTTCATTGGCTTATGAAATGGCATCAATATTTTATAATACACGTCTAACAGATTAGACGCGTCCTAGACCACACAAATGTTAATTAGGAAATTCTTGATCCCAACAACTTATTTTTTTGTCTCCGAGGACACAATATACGCAGCCTACGTGTATAGTTGGACAATGCTTCTTGCTTAGAACTCTTCCAGCTCACATCACCTACGTTCATTATGAACATATATCCATATTATGAACAATAATCATTTGAGTCAGTAAGATAACTCGCATTTGTGTAACCCTTTGCACCAACTTTATGCTCGCCTCCATAAACTACGAACATATGATTCGTCCTTCTTAAATATGGTTTTGTGGGTTTCGACAGGATTAACTTGGTATCTACTAGTAACACTAAGAGCATATGCAACATCCGGGCTAGTATAAATCATGGCGTACATGATTAATTTGACTACCGAACATATGGAATCGCACTTATCCGACTTCGCTCATCATTCATTTAAGTAATTTCAGTCTTACTAAGCCAGACACCACGTGACATCGGTAACAACCCCTTCTTAGCCTATTCCATGTTGAAATACTTCAACATTTTATCAAAATATCCACTCTGACTCAATCCAATGAGTTGGTTTGATCTATCTTTATAGATCCCGATTCCTAGTATGTAAGACGCCTCACATAAGTCCATCATCGGGAAACTCTTTTCCAATAATTTCTTGGTTTCTTGCAGCATCTTCCTATCCTTTTCAATCAGTAATATGACACCCACATATAAGATTAGAAAATTCATTAAACTTCCACTAAACTTCTTATACAAATAATATTCTTGTTCACCCTTGATGATGTCAAACAATTTGACTACCTCAGCAAAGCAAATGTTTCAACTCCTAGATGCTTACTTCAACCATTAAATGGATTTACAAAGTTTGTATACCTTGTTACCATTAGCCGAATTGACAAAACTCTCGGGTTGTATCATACTACACGTCCTCGATTAAATTTCCATCAACAAAAGCCGTCTTGACATCCATCGGCTATATCTCGTAGTCGAAATAGGCTACCATGGCTAACATGATCTGAATGGACTTAACCATCGATACCAGCAAGAAGGTATAATCGTAGTAAACTCCTTGAACCTGTCAGAACCCCTTCATGATAAGTCATGCTTTATAGACAGAAACATTTTCATCCATGTCAGTTTTCTTTCTAAAGACCCATTTTCACTCGACGGATCTTACACCATCTGGCACATCAACCAAGCTTCAAACTTGATTTTTGTCCATAGATTTTAACTCGGATCCCATGACTTCCCATCATGATTTGGAATCAGAACTTACCCTCGCTTTCTAATAAGTTACAGACTTATCTGTCTAATAATAATACATCACGGACACTTCGCAATCTACAGATCTTCGCGGGTTAGGTGCAATTGTTGTCTCAGGTTCCACAACTAGCTCAGCCTCCAAGGCTTTTCCTGACTTGCTTCTAGTCGTTTCCTCTCGAACTTCTTCGAGTTGCACCGTGCTCCCACCGACTCCCTAACTGATAAAATCTTTCTCAAGAAAGACGATGTTACAATGCATGGAATGATCCAACCTTGCCACTTGGGCAGCGACCGCCTCACTATATATAGGGAGTAAATGCGGGCTACACAACACTTGCAGTCCAATTACTAAAACTCTAATATCCAGCCACATGTGTCCAACTTGTTGGCTCAATTCTAGTTTGGCTTAGGTCCAACCTATCTAGTTCACTATTAGTTGGATCTCATACGGTAGCTCCATACTATTACGTGTGTGACCTCATAGGATCACGGTAACCCGGACATGATTGGAGTCTGACTCACCATCGATCAACCGATAGTGGATCCTAGGAGAACATTCCAACTCCTAAGTACCATAGAGTCATGATGACAAAACCTTCCCGATGTGACTATCCTCCAAGTCCCATTTTTGTCTCACGATATATATTGTCAAGCTATATGCTGAGTTACTGGCATCCCTTTAATAGCTCGAGTCTCTTCTCATCCTAACTATGATTCTCCTGCCTAACACTTAGGAGGATAAGTCTTCATCTAACACTTAGATAGATTGTGCATGGCCATGCTCTCCGAATCAAGTCACTTAAAGGGCATAGAGAATATCTCTCCATGTAGGAGGCGAAAATCCCGTCTTGGCATTTCACGTCACGCATCTATCTTCATACCTTGCCATAACTCTACCTTTATAACTACCCATTAGGGAACAACATTTGACAGAACCTAAACTGGACGATCCACAACTCAGATCGTGTGATTACCTCATGTCCTCATTTCTAAGGATTCTATTGATCGAGACATACAAATGAAAACTTACTCGTTATATCTGAATATGGATCAGTTCGACTCACTAAAGACTTTAGTTGAGTCAGTGTAAGTTAGATTGGCATCACCGTGCACATGACAAGTGAATTTGAGTCATCCACCGACTTGCAGGCCTTGCCGACTTGCATATTAGTCTAAGTTATATATCCTACATAACTTTGGGACCAAGGATGATTCAGTATAAACAATATGAATACATAGTTCCATAATCAAATCACATATGTGATGATATATATACATGGACATCTTTAACTTATGAATATACCATGGAAATACTTCCTCCTTATTTTATTTTTGCAAAATTCCACCGTTCTATTAATAATCATAAACAACAATACAAATGAGCTCAAAAGTAATAAAACTACAAATGGCTCAGTGGACCACCTAACGATGACTACATACACTAGCACGAGCCGAAGGCACGCTACCGTCCTCGCCCTTCATGACCAGAGTCAGGCAAAGCCTATCGAAGTAGATCTTATTGTAGTATATAGACCAGGAATTGTCGTGCTAAGGCCCAAAGAACCAACAACCATCGCTGAAGATGCCAACCGTAGATCGGAACTTTGAACAACACCAAGAAATATGAAAAACGACCGGATCTTAAGAGACATGCCAGACACACGACTCCATGCGCCCTCCGCCGCCGCTAGGTGCACCACTGGAGCGAGGATAGTGCAGAGAGGACCTTATTTTGACTTCAGGACGTAGCCACCGCATCTCCATTTCCCAACTCGTTGGGCCTAGTGCTAATCTACGGAAAACCTGAGCCCGCCAAGCAAGGGGCCTCCTCTATGAAGTCCTGATGCGAGCCCTTGGCTAGAACATCAGTAGCTTTTGGCGTAGAGGTCGCCGAAATCAGCTACGAGATTACTTGTAGAGATCACCCATTGATATTATGTTTCTCCAGGAAATCATGTGTCAAGATTTTTTCCTGCAAGAATTGGAGAGCCTAGAACTTGGGGATAAGTTTTATTGGTCTTGCCTCCCTACACTAGGTAGATACGGGTACCTTCTTCTTGGCATCAGAGACTCCGTGTTCGAGGTTGGCGCTAAGAGTCAAGGAGAATTCTTTCTTACCTCCACCCTCCTCCACAAGGAACTTAATTTTATCTTTACCTTTGTGGGAGTGTACGGGCCTACTGATCACGCCAACTCTAGGAGGTTCTTGAAAGAACTCGAGACCTTTATTTCAGCGTCTAATTATCTAGTGGTGATAATGGGCGATTTCAATCTTATCTGTAGCATCGCGGACAAAAACAACCAGAACATTGACTGGCCGCGGATCAACATGTTTAACGACTAGGATGCAGCTTCGTGAGATTGTGCATAGTTGGGAAAAGTATACATGGTCTAACCACC
Source organism: Avena eriantha (assembly GCA_910589775.1). Taxonomy (NCBI): domain Eukaryota; kingdom Viridiplantae; phylum Streptophyta; class Magnoliopsida; order Poales; family Poaceae; genus Avena; species Avena eriantha. The sequence goes on from OU342743.1 coordinate 306,862,352, forward strand.
AACTGAATCCAATTAGATGTGTGCTGGACAGGGCCATGATTTTGCTGGAGTGGGAAACTAAGTTCCCTCTTGCCATTCTGCGAGCAGGACCGAGCATTGGCTCTGATCATACCCCTCTTCTCCTTGACACTGGGGACCTGATCCATCAGAAACCCAATCGCTTCTTTTTTGAGAACAACTGGCTCTCGGTCCAGAACTTCTTCCACATTCTAATATCTAAATGGAACTCGACGGCGGCGCTTCCAGCGCGGAGGCGTGATAGTGTGGACGTGTGTCAATCTCAGGCTGATGGTTTGCATAGAATCTTAAACGGCTAGGTGGCCAACATGTCTGTTGCGGCCAAGAAAGAGAAATCTTCGATCCTCTAGCAGATCCAAGAGTTGGATTTGTTGGGTGATGTGGGGACGCTTGATGAGGAGGGGTGGGCACATAGATACCACCTAGAAGACTGCCTGGTTTTCTTATACCAACATGAAGAGGAGTACTGGTGCCGACGTGGTAGGATTAAGTGGACGCTTCAGGGCGATGCAAACATGAAATTCTTCCATGTCGTCGCTAATGGGAGACGTAGAAAGTGTGTGATTAAATATCTGGCCTCTCCCACGGGTACCATCACGCACTTTGACGAGATCTAGGCACATGTCTACTCTTTCTACCAACAACTGATGGGCTCCGAGGAGCCGGTGTGCATAGCTCTTAGTCATAAACTGTAGACCGGGCAACAGAGAGTTTCTAGTGAATAAAACATGGCCCTATCTATAACTTTTACTCCTGAAGAACTAGATGCGGTACTTAAGAAAAGGAAAACTGATACGTGGTCTGGTCCTGATGGTTTCCTTGTGGCCTTTTTTAAGTTCTTCTAGAAAGTGCTTAAACCTTTGGTGTTGCAGATTTTGAATGACTTTATGTTGGGTCGCATTGACATCTCTCGTTTGAACTTTGGTATTTTATCTTTGATCCCAAAAGTTTCTAGAGCGGACGACATCAAACTTTTTCGCCCTATTGCCCTTATCAATGTTGTTTTCAAGCTAGTTTCCAAGGCCCTGGCTTCCCGTCTTTCTGCGGTAGCGCACCGCACTATTTCTCTGGCACAAACTGCTTTCATTAAAGGTTGATACATTCATGAAGGTGCCTTAGCTTTGCATGAAATTATCCATGACCTGGTTTCTAGGAAAACGAAGGTTGTCATTCTAAAGCTGGATTTCGAGAAGGCCTACGATCAGGTTAGTTGGTCCTTTCTCCGTGAGTTCCTAAATTGAAAGGGTTTTGATTCTAGAATCACCCACAGACTTATACAGCTTGTTCTAGGGGCCAAACCGTGATCAGCATAAATGGGGTCGTAGGCCCCTACTTTAGAAATAAGAGGGGAATGCGTCAGGGTGACCCAATCTTCCCTCTTCTATTTGATTTTATGGCTGATGTGTTGGCTGGCATTTTGGATTCAGCTGTGGCGGCAGGTCACATTCAAGGTGTGGTACCCCACTTAATTCCTGGAGGGGTTTCCCACCTTTAATATGCCGACGATACTATCCTCCTGGTGGAGCTTAATGACCAATGTTTAGTTAACCTGAAACATATCCTTATTTGTTTTGAAATCTCTTTCGGCTTAAAGATCAACTTCCTTAAGAGCGAGGCCTTTGTCCTAGGGGTGGACGAGGCCGAGCGAGCCAGGGTTTCCAACCTTCTTAGCTGTAAGGAAGGTGTGTTCCCCTTCACCTACCTGGGCCTGCCCATGGGATACAAGGCCCTGTGTATGTCTGATTGGGATAATCTAGTTTCGGTGGTATGCCGGAGGGTTGAACCGTGGCAGGGACAGTTTATGTCATCGGCTGCAAGATTGACCCTTGTTAATTCCTCCCTCTCTAGTCTTCCCATGTTTGCCATGGCCATGTTCATGTTGATGGATGGGACGCAGGCCGCTTTCGACAAACACATCTCTAGATTCTTCTAGGAGGGAGTGACAGATAAAAGAAAATACCACTGGGTGAATTAGCAATGTTTGTCGGCCCAAGGACCTGGGTGGGCTAGGGGTCCTGAACTCTAGATTCCATAATGTTGTGCTCATGCTAAAATGGATCTGGAGGCTCCTTTTTAGCCTAGGAGATTCGCATAACCTATGGCATAGGTTTCCCAGGGCTAAATATAACAATGCTTCAAACGTCCTTAATCTTAGTGGCCAGGGTGGCTCGCAATTCTGGAGGAACCTTAATAGAATCAAGAATTTGTTTCGTTTAGGTGCCAGATTCAAGGTTGGGTATGGTACCAAAGTGTGCTTCTGGTCGGATTGATGGCTGGGAGAGGGGACTCTAGCTACTAGATTCCAGAGACTATTCCACATTTTCTCTAGCCCGGACCTGACTGTGGCTCAAGCATGCGTAGATAATAGATGGAACCTGTCTTTTGTATGTACCTTTGGTGAGGAGGAACTTCGATTGTGGGACCAGCTGTTGCAGGAGCTTGTGGACGTGCAACTTTCCTCTCAGGAGGACACGGTCTCCTGGGCCCTTGATCCGTCAGGGGTTTATACGGTCTCGTCCATGTACAGAAGGCTAGTAGTGGGGACCAATGCGCCGATCCATGACATTATCTGGAGTGCTAGGATCCCAACCAAAATTAAGATTTTCACTTGGCAGTTGGCGCAGGGACACCTGCCAGTGAACGATCAAATCCTCGAACGCCACGGTCCCACGGAGGGCAAGTGTTGCCTATGTGGGCAGTGGGAAACGGTGGCTCATACCTTTTTCCAGTGTGTTCTTGTAAAGTTTTGTTGAAGTGTTGTTCGATCTTCTCTGAATGTTGCTTGGAATCCATCCTATTTTGACGAGTTCTTTAGTATTGTTGGCATACTCTCCTCTAAAGCTAAGCGTTCTATATGGATTTTGTTCACCGCCCAGTGCTAGGCTATTTGGAATATCATAAATAAATTCATCATCGAGCACAAGTTCCCCAGGCAACCCGCTAACTGCATCTTCAAACAAGGTGTCTTTTTACAGCTTTGGAGGCCGTTGTTCAAGGGGGAGGATCTCGCTAGGATGGACGTGCTTCTGGAGGGCGTGTGAAAGCTGCACCATGATACCTACTCAACTCAAGCTTACAGCCAGTAGCTAGCTTATCTCGTTGGTGTCTTCTGTTGGGCAAGTGAATATTTGTGTTGTCTTCGTGTTGGAGCTTAACTTTGGGGCCTTTGTGCCAGCTGCTATCTTACTGTGTCTGTAATACTCTGTGGTTTTATTAATTTAAAGTCGGGCAGCTATTGCTACCTTCTATCTAAATAAAAACATCCTGAAAAAACACTAAAAATAGTCTAAAGAGTGGTGGAGGGACAAGATTCACAAGATAGGTAACTCTAAGAAGGCTTTGGCATCGCTTACAATGTTGGTTTCATGAGAAGTTTGGAAGGAAAGAAATGTTAGGGTCTTTACAAACAACGCCTCAACAGTAATGATAGTGGTTCCCAAGATAAAAGAAGAAATTAGCTTATGGAGCCTTGCTAGTGCAAAAGCGTTGAGTATTATAATAGCGCGAGAGTAGGCCCTTTGTTCCACCTTGACTATTATGGTCAAGGTTTTATTTGTAAGACCTCTAATCTTCTTCTTAATCAATGAATCTTTTGCCTTGTTTTAAAAAAATAGTCTAAATAAAAAACTTGAACCTTTGTGATAGCGAAATTCCGTGGTCTGCCACATCTCCACAGAAGACAGACAGGCCACGGCAACGTCGGCAAGAAGGACGAAACCCTACATGGTTTTTACTGTCGCCGCCCCTATCTCCTGTCCTCGCGCTTCGTGTACGGGTACGTGGGATAGTAGTCATATACTCCCTCTGTTCTAGCTTGCTAGAAATATTTATATGTGAAATAGAGGGAGTCTCCTGCATGATTGACTCTATGGTATATTTTAAATATTCAAACTGGTCTGAAATTTATCGATGATCTGGCAAAATTCTTGAATGGTCCAACGTGGAACATTTAGGGGCTCCAATGAGTTCAACAGCAATTTTCTGTTCATGCCGGTTCTCTGTCTCTGCAATCGTCTTCCTCCAGACTGCAACCTTTTGCCGTCCAGGAGAGATTGTTCTTTCGCATGTTGACATGAAACAGGCATTCGCCGTGTGGTCGCCGTTGCTAAGCAAGGACGTGAAAGGGAAAACGCGTAGACCGACTACAGCTCGTACAAGCTCCCGCAAGATACTTCCGTCAAAAAAAGTTACCCGGATCGGAGGCGGTTCAGGAATCATGAGAGAGGCTCGAAACCTTGTCGGATTCGTATTGCCCGTGATATAAGGCCATGAACCTAGATCGCTGAGATGCATATTCCTCGCTTCCTGGCCTCTCCAACGAGCGTGTGACCGCGACGCAACTGACGAGCACCGGCGTTGTTCGTCTCTGTCGCCGTACGTGACCAACCAATCTCGAGGGAAGGAGATGGCGGTGTACTACCGGTACAGGAGCGGCGTGGACACGTTCTCTCTGCCCGTCGCGGCGCCTTCCGTCTCCGTCGGCGAGCTGAAGCGCCTGATCATGGGGACAAGCCGCCACGGCCAGGGCCGGACGCGCGGCCGGGGCCCCAGGGAGGGCATCGCGATCTCCGACGCGCAGACCGGCGAGGAGTACACGGATGACAGCGCTTTGGTCCTGCGCAACTCGACGGTGGTGGTGCGCCGGGTCGCCGGGCCTCCCGCCGGTACCATCGTGGCGTCGCCATCCACTCAACGCCCCAAAGCGAATCAAGACGGCGGCGGTTCCTCTTCGTCGGATTCTATTTCTGCCTCGAGGTCCGAGGACGACGACGAGGCCAAGGCTATCAGCGCGGTGATCGACGCCGCGGAACTCAAGTGTTACCATGGGCGCGTGCCGGCGGCCGGGTACGTGTGCCACAGGTGCCGCGTCCCGGGACACTTCATCCAGCACTGCCCTACCAATGGAGACCCAAGGTTCGACTTTGGAAAGGCCAGGACGGTGCTTCCCCAAGCACAGACCGACGACGGCGGCGGCGGCGTCCCGGCGGATCTCCACTGCAGGATTTGCAAGAAGGTGATGGCCGACGCGGTGATGACGAGCAAGTGCTGCTTCAGCAGCTTCTGCGACCGGTGCATCAGAGCGCACATCGTGGCCAACTCCAAGTGCACGTGCGGGGCGCAGGCGCGCGCCGACGACCTGATCCCCAACCCGGCGCTGCGCACCACCATCTCCAACATTCTCGCCGCCACGGCCAGTAGCAGCGCTTCGTGTGGAATAACAGAGAAGCAGAGGAGCTCTGTCGGCAGCAACGCGGTCGCCACGGAGACCCAGAGTCCGGCCGCCTCGCAACACAGCCATGCTTCTTCCAAGAAGGGCGCCTCCTCGGAGTCGGAGCACGGTGACGGAAGTGAGTCCACGTCCGCTCCAGCGGCGGCGCGGGAGCCAAGAATGGAGCGGGAGACGACGGACACAGCGGGAGCGCGCGCCGCCAACCATGCTGGTCATCCCTACGGCTGCTATCCGTTCCCTCCGGCATGCTACAATCCTTTCTTCCCGTGGTCAGCTGATCCTTCCATGTACTACGGCTACGGCGGCATGCCTTACGCTTACGCTGGAGGTTACCCGATGGGCCCGCACCATGTCGATGCCATGGCCAACATGGAAGCAGCTTGGTATGGCTACCACGGCGAACGCCACGACGGTAGGAAGAGGACGGGATGCGACGATCAGAGGCAGCAGGAACGGAGTTTCAAGAGAAGGTGCGGCGCAAGCAGATCACAAGTCGCTTTAGTTCTGACGTAAGGCACTGAAGCTGCTCTGGTGCCCAATGCTAATAGTCTGATAGGCTTTGATAATTTCTGTAGCTATTAGAGTGTCCTGTATTGTAACTAGTGGATTATGATCCAAAGAGCTGGATGCCTACGAGTGTAGTTGAGCATTTGCAACTTCTGTATTTCACTCTTCCATGTCAAAAATGTTGCGTAGGATCCTCCAGTTATTAAGATAAAATGTTGCTTTCTTCGCTTCGTCAGTATTTTGAGAGTGCTACCACACGACTACACCGACACCATCCATAACAAGGATATTACAAAGACCACGGGAAGAAACGAGAATCATAGAGTATAGCTTCCCATAAAGACTTTACAAACCGGCTCCTGCATATGATTTGTGCACTGTATCGAACACCTGATTTAAACGATTGGCACAGACAAGACTTAATTGATCTTTTAAGACCTAATTGACCAGGTACTTAACAGTTAGCTCAAGTGCTGCTGGTAGAAAAGTTTGCTGGAGTTCTTCTTGAGAAGTCTGTTCTTCTTGAGAACTTTGTTTTTCTTTCATTTTGCTTTTTGTTTACTCTTTGTAAAACGGTTGGCGGTTTCTTTATATGAAATCGACGAGGGAGCTCGTTTAGTAAAAAAAAAAAGCTCTTCCGTGTGAATTAAAAGAACTCGTGTCTCTTGAATTCTTTTTTTTAGAAACACGGTACAAACGCAGACGCTCACAATGCGTACATACACTCACCCCTATAAACACATGCACGCACACCCTAACCCTATGAGCACCTCCGAGAAACTGAGGCGGGTCTTGAGATTGACGAAGTCACCGCAGGCACCTCGCTATCAACGGGAACGACGCCTCTCACTGAAAGAATATTCCGCCTTTACGAGACACCAAAACGTCAAACCTAGGGTTTGAACTCTGGTAGGCTAGAGGTACCACTGCCCTCCTAACCATCCAACCACGGGTGTAGTTTCCGAAAAGTTAAAATTTTCTACTCCCTACGTCCACAAATAACTGACTTTGATTTATCTAGATTCGAATGTATCTATATACTAAAACACATCTAGATACACGAATACAAGTCACTTATTTCTGGACGGAGGAACTATAAGTTTTGACAAATTTTGAATGTTTGAAAATTCTAAATGTTCGGAATTTTTTGAGATCAAAAGGAATTTTCTCCCCAGTTTCATTAAAATAATGAAATCAATCCGAGTCTAAACATTCCAACACACACAAAAGCAAAAGCTACAAGTCCTAAGCACCGGCAGCTAAAACTTTGGAAGGAAAGTTTTGGAAGAGCACATGAATAGATAGATAGCAAAAGTTACAAGTTCACTCGGAAAGATAGAAACAACAAACTCAAGATACACCTAGAACACCACATGAATAGACCCGTCTTCTTCAGGGTGTTCCTTCAGGTACTCCAGCGAAGTCTGGCTGTCATGACTCGAACCAGTGTTGTTTTCCAGGTTGACATCCACTCAAACCCAGTGTAAATCAGTTTGTTTGGATCGCCAGAGGTTTTTTGAGTTTGTGTATCATCCTTTTCGTGAACTGATCGATCTTTCCCCTTTATTGCTCCTTGAAGGGAACCTTACAATTTCTCAGGTACATAAGAACCATATGCCAAACCTGCTTGATAGTTAACAAAGAATATTTGTTAAAGACTAAACTATTTCTATGATTCCATATGCTGCAAAGAACAATAGAAGTAATTACATTAAAATGCAAGAACTTTTTATTGTCTAGCCATCTAGAGCTAATAGATTCAAAATCAATAAATAGAATACCAAAGATCTCATAAACATCAAGCCACAAAATCTATGCAGCTATGCATTCCAAGAAAAGAAGTTTCACAGATTCGAACTCTTTGCAAAAAGTACATTCTAAAGGTTTAGGAATCCCTCTGGCTCTAAGGTTATCTCAAGTAAGAATTTTGTTCTGGGAAAAGAGCCATAAGAACACCTAGATCCTAGGAGGAATTTTTAGGTTCCACACAGCAGGGCAGAAAATCTTGGTGATCCCTCTAAAATTAATCAGAGAATACATAGAACTAGAAGAATGGAGTCCTTTTGATTCATGCTGCCAAATTAGTTGGTCCTCGGAGTCAGAGAGAATTAAACTTCTAGTGATCTCTTGGATTTATTGCCACTGAAGCATCATAGGTTCAGTGAAAGTTCTCCTGAAGTCACATCTAAGTTGATTACCGTCCCACAGCTCAGCAATTGTCTTAGTTAGCTGGTTAGAGACCACATAAATGTCTCAAAATTGAGTAGCTAGGGGGTATTACCAAACCAAATATCTTCCCAGAATTTAATAGATGTCTATACTATTTTAACTGCACTAGAGGCCCACATAACTCTCTTCCAAAAGGTGGTATCTTGGATGGACATCATGACAGCAAATAATATTAGGATTTCTGGTATTATACTTAGCATCTATTATTTTCCTCCAGAGAGCACCCTCATTCTGGATGTATCTTTTAACCCAAGAACCAATTAATGCTAAGATGGAATACTTAAGGTTTGGGATTCCTAGGCCTCCAAAATCTACAAATAGAAGGCTAGTTAGCTAGATGAATCTTATGATTTTCTTCCTCATCATTCTAAAAGAAGTTGGCCATGTGAGTATCTAAGAGTTTCAGAGCCCATTTTGGAAATTTAAAGAAAGAAAGAAGATAAATGGGAATGCTTGATAAGCAAGCCCGAATAAAAATCTTTTTGGCTGCATAAGAGAGTAACTTCTCTCTCCAGCATGTAATCCTATTTAAAATACTTTCTATTAGCGGCAAATCCTCCCTCCTAAGTTTGTCAAAATGTAGAGGTATCCCAAGGTATTTTACTGGAAAATCTCTAGCTACACATTGAAAAATATCTAAGAAAGGTCGCAATTCTATGGATTCCATATTAATAGGGATCAACTCAATTTTATGATAATTGATTCTCATTTCTGAAATTTGTTCAAAACAGGTGAGAATCCACTTAAGATTGATAGCAACTCTACTGTGACTCTCCATAAAAATAAGTGTGCCATCAGCATACTGCAGACAGACCACTCCTCCTGGGAGAAAGTTTGGACAAAGACCTCTAATAAGGTTATAGTCAACACCTTTAATTAGCATTCTAGAAAAGACATCTATCATTAGATTAAAAAGGAGGGGCAATGGGATCCCCTTGTCTGAGACCTTTACCAGTGAGGAAAAAATCACTTTCAGAGTCATTTATTCTAACCCCAATCGAACCTCCCTTAGTAATATGGTTAAAAATCTATGAAAGAGGGACATAAACCTCTAAGTTCTAGGATTTCATAAAGAAAATCTAGATTTACCCTATTATAAGCCTTTTCATAATCAATTTTAAGGACCAAACCTTTGTCCGTTTTCCTATGGACTTCATGAATGATCTCATGGGCAGTAACCACACTCTCATGAATAAATCTACCTCTAATGAAAGCAGATTGACAACTAGAGATAAGCATGTTGATAATAATAGCTAGTCTATTAGTAAGGACTTTTGTAAGGATTTTGAAAGAGCAATTAAGTAAACTAATAGGCATAAATTTGTTTATAGTTCTAGCATCATTCTCTTTTGGGACCAGAGTGGTCATAGAAAAATTTAACCTAAAAATATCCAGATTATCATCTGACCAAGCATTAGCATATTAACAAGATCAGATTTTATGGTGTCCCAAAAACCTTGATAAAACATAAAGGAAAGGCCATCAGGCAGGGGACATTTTAGCATAAGAACCAAAAACAACTATCTTAATTTCCTCTTCAGTAAAGACTGAGCCCAAAATTTGATTCTCAAGGTCACTAACTTTTTCATCAGCAGAGAACAAATTATCCTTAAGCCCAATATCAGGTCATTGTTCCCAGCTAAATAAGGATTTATAGTAATCAGAAGCTACGTTAAGCATATCCAAAGTGATATGGGGTGGCCCGATCTTCTCAGTAAGCGGATGGCGGTGATGATGGTGGATGATAGATAACTAGCCTGTAGCTATGAACTCTCCCGCTCCATCCCTGATGCCAATGCAACAGCTCTCGAACCTTGTAGGATATTCACAACACCACGCTCTTGCGCACGCAGCCGTGACCACGAACGGTAGTATGCAATGCAATCTACTAATTCCCAATGGAACAACAGATCACACTCAATTATAGTTGGTAGATTCGAATACCGGGTAATTCGAGAGGTTCTATGAAAGAAACAACTCCAAAATATTTTAACGTGGTCTAAAACCTAACTAGGGGTCGTCCTAGGGCTTATAAGGGCAGCTGGGGCGGCCAGAGACCGAAACGAAACACAAACGACTCAAACTGATACAAACTGACTCGGACCAGATTCGGTCGGCCGGCGGACACTCCGGTCGAAATCGGCCGGACAGTCCGGTCAGGCCGGACACTCAGGGTGGAGCGTGCCGGACAGTCCGGTCTGGCCGGAAACTTCAAAGTTTCCGGATGGTGTCCGGGCAGTGTCCGATTTGATATACTGATTGTCCACGCCAGTTCGCCTCTCGACCAGGCCGGACAGTCCAGGTGGATCCGGCTGGACACTCCGGTCGTGGCGGATCTTCTTGCCTCCGTCTTGATGATCTTCTCTTGCGCCTTCCTCCCGCTCCTCCCTCGCGCATCCTTGGGCGATCATCATGTTGGGCTTCTCTTGTAGCCCTTCTCCTCCTCGCGCCATGCTTGTTTCTCCAACGAACCTGATCATACATAAATGCATAGACTTAGGAAGTATAAAGTTCTCATCAATCAAAGTACCAGATTCGTTTAGGAGTAAAATCACCTGTTGTTCTAGTATCTTAGCACGAGCTCTTGTAATAGGTCTAATTCTAATCTCATTGGACTGATCCTTTCTTGCAACAGTTGTAGCATCTTCAGTAGTCATTGGGGTAGGTGTAATTGTAGGGATGTCCTCATCATCCCCCCCCCCCTTGAAAAGGCGTTGACCTCGACGCTCCAAGGTCTTCTCCAACATATGGTGACAAGTCAGTAACGTTGAAGCTATTGCTAACTCCACCAAACTCCTCAATAGGTATATTAACCGAGTAGGCGTTATCATTAATCTTGGCTAACACCTTGTAAGGACCAGCACCACGTGGCTTCAACTTTGACTTTCGAAGTAGTGGGAACCTATCCTTGCGGAGATGCACCCAAACCATATCTCCAGGCTCGAACAACACTTCTTTCCTTGCTTGATTCCTTGCAGCGGCAATGTTCTTGCCTTTCTTCTCAATAGCCTCTCGAGTCTTCTCATGTATTTTCTTCACATAATCAGCACATTTTGATGCCTCCATATCAACTCTCTCATGTAATGGCAGAGGCAACATATCAAGTGGCGTCAATGGCTTGAAACCATACACCACCTCAAAAGGACAAAGCTGAGTAGTTGAATGCACAACCCTGTTGTAAGAAAACTCAACATGTGGCAAACACTCTTCCTACTCCCGCAGATTCTTTTTAAGCATGGTCCTTAGCAGCTGTGACAATGTTCGGTTCACCACCTCCGTTTGACCATCTGTTTGGGGATGACATGTAGTACTGAACAGCAGCTTCGTTCCTAGCTTCCCCCATAAGGTCTTCCAAAAGTAGCTCATGAACTTCACGTCACGGTCAGAAACAATCGTCTTTGGTACTCCATGTAATCTCACGATGTCCCTGAAAAACAGGTTAGCAACCTGTGACGCATCGTCGCTTTTGTGGCAGGCAATAAAATGAGCCATCTTAGAGAACCTATCCACTACCACAAATATAGAATCATGACCTCTCTGTGTTTTAGGTAGACCTAGCACAAAATCCATACTAATGTCTTCCCATGGAGTAATCGGTGTAGAGAGAGGTGTATACAAACTGTGAGGCTTCAGCTTAGATTTCGACTTGTGGCATGTAATACATCGGCTCACAAATCTGTACACATCACGCCTCATCTTGGGCCAATAAAAGTGATCAGCAAGCATGAGTAACGTCTTCTCACGCCCAAAGTGACCCATCAAACCACCAGCATGTGATTCCTGCACTAAGAACAAACGCAACGATAATTCTGGAATATATAGTTTGTTAGCTCGAAACAAATATCCATCATGTATATGATACTTATCCCATGTGTTTCTAAGAGCACACAAACGATATGGTTCAGCAAAATCATGATCAATTGCATAAAGTGCACAAATAGCTTCTAATCCAGGAATTTTAACATCAAGATTGGTTAATAGCATGTTCTTCCTAGATAGAGCATCAGCAACAACGTTCTCTTTTCCCTTCTTATAGTTAATGATGTATGGAAAAGACTCAATGAACTCAACCCATTTAGCTAATCTTCTATGCAAGTTTGATTGAGCTTTCAAGTATTTCAATGCTTCATGATCAGAATGTATGATGAATTCCTTTGGCCACAAATAATGTTGCCAAACCTCAAGTACTCTAACAAGTGCATACAATTCTTTATCATAGATAGAATAATTCAAATGAGCACCAGTCAATTTCTTAGAAAAATAAGCTATAGGCCGACCCTCTTGCATCAAAACGCCACCTATGCCTATACCACTAGCATCACATTCAACTTCAAATTGCTTCGAAAAATCAGGTAATGCAACTAATGGTGCAGAAGTAAGCAAACGTTTTAACGTATCAAAAGCAATGTCTTGGGCCGCGCCCCAAACAAAAGGAACACCTTTCTTTGTCAAATCATTTAAAGGTGCAGCAATGGTGCTAAAATCTTTCACAAAGCGCCTATAGAAACCAGCGAGACCGTGGAAACTACGCACTTGACTAACATTCATTGGAGTAGGCCAATTCTAAATTGATTCAATTTTAGATTGGTCTACCTCTACTCCATGCTTAGAAACAACAAATCCTAGAAATATGACCTTATCTTTTGCAAATGTACACTTCTCAAGATTAGCATACAGTTTATTATCACGTAATACTTGCAAAACTTGTCTAATATGAGTGCAATGGTCAGATTCGGTACGGCTGTATATGAGTATATCATCAAAGTAAACAACCACAAAACGACCAATAAACTCTCTCAAAACATGATTCATCAAACGCATGAAAGTACTAGGTGCATTAGTAAGACCAAACGGCATGACTAACCACTCATACAAACCGAATTTAGTTTTGAAAGCAGTTTTCCATTCATCCTAATTTGATGATAACCACTACGCAAGTCAATTTTAGAGAAAACAGCAGCACCACTCAATTCATCTAGCATATCCTCTAAGCGTGGAATAGGATGACGATATCGAATAGGGATGTTATTAATCGCTCTACAATCAACACACATGCACCAAGTACCATCTTTCTTAGGAACTAAAATAACAGGAATATTACAAGGGCTAAGAGACACACGGATGTACCCTTTATCCAGCAACGCTTGTACTTGCTTCTGAATTTCCTTAGTTTCTTCGGGATTAGTCCTGTAAGGTGCACGGTTAGGAAGTGTGGCGCCAAGAATCAGGTCCACTTGATGTTCTATACCACACAATGGAGGCAAACCTGTGGGTACGTCTTCTGGAAACACATCCCCAAAGTCCTGCAAAACAGAAGAGACACTAAGAGAAATAGGGGTCATGTCGTTAGAAACCAATACCTCGCCCTTATACATGAGCACAAGTGGCATGGCTGTAGGATCCTCACGAAACTCTCTCATATCCTCCTTGGTGGCTAGTATCAATAACCCAGGCACTCTCTCACTTTTCGTTATATCACTCAATTTAGGATCAATTACATCAGGAACAGTTGTGACATAGTCTCGCCGAGTGGTAGTATCTTCCTTCAAGTTCACCTCTATCTTCTAGCGAGAATCATTCACAATTTCTTGTGGTGTCATCGGCTGCATAGTAATCTTCTTTCCTTTGAATTCCAAGTGATATGTATTGGCTCGGCCATTGTGTTGCACATGGCGATCATAGAGCCAAGGCCGACCCAATAGTAGGTGACAAACAGTCATAGGAACCACATCAAAATCAATAGAATCTTTGTATGGCCCTATTTGAAAATTCACACGTACCATATGATTTACCTTTATCTCACCATTGTTGCTCAACCATTGTATTTAGTATGGCTTGGGATGAGGTAAGTATGTCAAATTCAGTTTGACACATAGTTCCTTACTTGCAAGATTTCTGTAGCTACCTTCATCAATAATGACCTTGCAAGCTTTATTTGGTCCAACGAGAGCTTTTGTTTGGAACAAGTTGCAACGCTGGGATTCCTCAACCGGTTGCACACTAAGTATACGTGAAGATACGACAATAGTGGGTGCACGCTCAGCATATGCATCAGCACCAACCTCGTCGTCATCAATATCATCATCAGAAGCTTCATCTCCACTTTCTACTTCACCTTGTTCATTAACAAACATAACCTTGCTGTTTGGACAATCTTTCTTGTAGTGACCTCTTCCTCCACAAGTATGGCACACCACATCACGAGTACATGCAGTAGACATGTTGGAACCCGAGCTAGCAGCAGGAGCAGCGGGTTTCCGATCATTAGAACCAAACGAAGGTGTACTTGCGGGCTTGGCCGATGGTGTAAAGGGAGCAGCAGCTGGTGGCGCGGCTGTAGAAGGTGTAGACCTGGCCGAAAATCTGCTGGAGGACGGAAAACGAGCACGTGACTTCGCCTCTTCGGCCAACTAGGATTCGGCCTCTCTAGCATGATGCAACAACTCATTCATGGTCTCATACTTGTGATGACAAACAATGCTCTTGATCGGTAACTTCAAATTGTTTAGGAATCACTGCATGGTCATCTCAATGGACTCACGAATTCTAGCACGCTGCATGCATCTCCATCTCCATGTAGTACTCATCAACTGTCATGGTGCCTTGCTTCAGTTGCGTCAATTTATCGAAAACTGATCGCAAGTAGTTGGTTGGTACGAAACGAGCTTTCATGATTTGCTTCATCTCGCGCCAATCCATCACAGGAAGTTTATTGTCCTCCCTTCTATGTTGCACAAGTGCATCCCACCAACGTAAAGCATAACCATCAAATTACGATGCTGCAAGTTTGACCTTCTTATCTTCTGGATAGTCAAATAAGCGCCAGAGTTTCTCAATCTTCAACTCCCATGTGAGGTAGTCTTCAGGATCAATGGAACCATCAAACTTAGGAATTGAGAATTTTGGCTTGCCCAAACCGTCATCAGCAGCTTGGTTGGGCACACGTGGACCACGCCCAAGATGGGCAAACCCACGACCATGAGCAGGTGCATGGACAGGGGGAATAGCACGTCCCCTGCCAACATGTGGATCAACAGCGCTACCCTCATCGAAATCATCAAAGGCATCATCATGTTGAGGATCTTCCCTTCTATGTAAAGCGGATGTCAAACCCTCAATGGACTGCTACAAAGTGGTGACATTGACATTGAGCGTAGCCACTTGCGTTTGGATAGTATCAACCGTCCCAACATGCTGATCCAATCTCATATTCATATCTTGGAGATTCTTCTCAATGGCATCTGTCATGTTAGTAAACACACGTGTCAAGTGGGATTTCAAAGCCTCATATTCACGCCAATTGACGAGCTCCTCATCCTTCTTTTTCTGCAACACAACATCATCATCACTAGTAGACATGATTAGTAGGTTAGTGCAAAAATCAGAATTTGTATGGTGGAAACTCTCACAACTCACTCACAACTAATAAGTAAGGAGATCTTACCGTTCCAAAGTGAATAGAGATGCTCTACCAAACGAAATCAAAGACTGATGCACTTGATGTGACGAAGTGAATATCAAAGGTATAGAGAACGATCGCAGGACACACAGGTTATGTAAGGTGGAGCTATAGGTATGGTATCCTATCTACACCGCAAACAAGTCCTAGTGCTGATCGTACAAATACCCAAGAAACACACACAGTGGAGATAAACGTGGCAAAGCAACTTATGAAAAGGAATATTGCAATGCACAAGAGAGACACTAGTAATAGCTCAAATAGAACAGGCACACGATTGCTCAATCTACTAGTGCTATACACAACAAGGCCTCCAATATTGCACACTTCGATATCTCTTTTTGTCAGGCTTGTAGCTCTTTTCTCTCTTTCTCTTCTTCTTTTTTATACTGATTATTTTTTTTGATTTTTCAACTATATTACTCAGATGCAAACGAGTACAGCAACTTATAACAGAACTGGGCCGGATAGTCCGGTTGATATGCGCCGGAGACTCCGGTGGGGCCAGATAGTCCGGTGTGATTCGGCTGGATAGTCCGGTTTTGCCTATCGAAAATTTTGCACTTCAAAACCCTAATGAGCAGCCTGTCGGAGCAAAGCAACTAGTCTCGTGGGTACGTTTCTAGACACAGATGCTGTAGATAGGCTGTGTCTATGGTATGCAAACAAAGGTACGCTATGTGGACTCGGAAAAACGATTAAACACTTGCGGTGGGAACAACGGAAACAAGATGAAACCCTAAACCTAGACACAAACGGAAAACTAGACTCCTACGAGGAAAACCTGCAGATCGGATCTACGAGAAGATACAATCAGCAACTAAACTCGAAAACGATGCAATCTAGTTTATGGCAAATCTTTTTTTGTAAGGCTTTTTCTGTATAGGACGAAAAAACACTCTCTAATCTATGGATGGATTTGTGGATGCTTACCGAGGCAACACTGGAAATCTGATACCAAGATGATATGGGGTGGCCCGATCTTCTCAGTAAGCGGATGGCGGTGATGATGGTGGATGATAGATAACTAGCATGTAGCTATGAACTCTCCCGCTCGATCCCTGATGCCAATGCAACAACTCTCGAACCTTGTAGGATATTCACAACACCACGCTCTTGCGTACACAGCCGTGACCACGAACGGTAGTATGCAATCTACTAATTCCTAATGGAACAACAGATCACACTCAATTATAGTTGGTAGATTCGAACACAGGGTAATTCCAGAGGTTCTATGAAAGAAACAACTCCAAAATATTTTAACGTGGTCTAAAACCTAACAAGGGGTCGTCCCAGGGCTTATAAGGGCAGCTGGGGCGGCCAGAGACCGAAACAAAACGCAAACGACTCAAACTGATACAAACCGACTCGGACCAGATTCGGTCGGCGGGCGGACACTTCGGTCGAAATCGGCCGGACAGTCCGGTCAGGCCGGACACTCAGGGTGGAGCGTGCCGGACAGTCCGGTCTGGCCGGAAACTTCAAAGTTTTCGGATGGTGTCCGGGCAGTGTCCAATTTGATATACTGATTGCCCATGCCAGTTCGCCTCTCGACCAGGCCGGACAGTCCAGGTGGATCCGGCCGGACACCCCGGTCGTGGCAGATCTTCTTGCCTCCGTCTTGATGATCTTCTCTTGCGCCTTCCTCCCGCTCCTCCCTCGCGCATCCTCGGGCGATCATCATGTTGGGCTTCTCTTGTAGCCCTTCTCCTCCTCGCGCCATGCTTGTTTCTCCAACGAACCTGATCATACATAAATGCATAGACTTAGGCAGTATAAAGTTCTCATCAATCAAAGTACCAGATTCGTTTAGGAGTAATTTCACCTGTTGTTCTAGTAGCTTAGCACGAGCTCTTGTAATAGGTCCAATTCTAATCTCATTGGACTGGTCCTTTCTTGCAACAGTTGTAGCATCTTCAGTAGTCATTGGGGTAGGTGTAATTGTAGGGATGTCCTCATCACAAAGTATTAGTAATAGGGCCATTTGGTACATCTAAAACATTAATGAGCTTCTCTCTCCTTCTCTGATTAGCTACAGCATGAAAATATGCAGTATTCCTATCTCCTTCCAAAACATTCCTATCTCTAGATCTTTGACTAGCCTTGGTTTCTTCCAGAATCCAAAAACTGTTTAATTCTCTTAGAATAACCTCTAGCATATTATGCTCTTCCTTAGAGAGAGGACACGTCTCAGATTTGATGTCAAGAATATCATATTCCTCCATCAAGCTTCTCTTGTTTTTCCTAACATCAGCCTCTATATCAATACTCCAACCTTTAGGTAATTTTCTAAACGTACTAACTTTACTTTGCAAAATGTCTAAGACATTACTACTATTAACTTGCATGGACCAAGCTTTGGTAACCAAATCTTTGATCTCAGGTTTACTGATTCACTACTTTTCAAATCTAAACCTGGTTGATTTGGGAGGTTTCTGTAGCACCCCAATTGTCTAACAATTGTAATGCTACTTGTCCTAGTAAGATATTGGCGACTCTATATATATTATTGTTGCATCATAATTATATCATTCTCATGTCATCATGCCACCTTGCATTTGAGCATCATATAAAACTCCTTTTCTTTTGGCTCTTCTCTCACATGCATTATCAATTGTATTTGCCTCTTGATATTGTATTTGGCTATTGATATATTGTTCAATGCCCAAGTTGAATTGGGGGCATACTCCATTCCACCACCTTTCTCTTCCATCACTTTATAATTCCACCATCCTACTAGATCATGAGCTTGTTTGTTTTTCTTTGGGGTTTATTAGCTCATGGGCAATAGGGTGGATCCAGTCCATTAAATTTCTTTGCTTGGCTTTGTTCCACTTCTTGGAAATGCATAAGATTAATGCCATCATATTAATATTGTTTTCACAAAATTAATCAATGGCATTATTATTTTTGCATGGGCCATGCACTAGTCTTCACTACCTTCCTCTCCTTTGGTTTTTCTTTGGTTTTGTTGGTTCCTATACTAGTGGAAAACATCTCCTACCACTCCACCATTCTCATATCCTCTCCCACATTCTTTTCTTTTAAATTATTTTCTACATGCATGATCATATGAGCTTTTCTTTTCCCACCTAATTTCTTTTCTTCCTCTTTCTTTCTTGTTTCCATTTCTTTCTAGCTCAAGTTAGTCCAAGCCCCATGATCTTTCTTGAGATGTCCTCATAAACAAAATTAACCACTAAACACCTAATAATAATCTAAACCTAGCTTTCTCTTCATTATTCTTTTAACCCTAATTCTACTAAGCCCTAACTCTAAACCCCCTCTCTCTCTCTCTAGCTTGACCATCTCCTCCCTCTCTCTCTAACCTGCTGAGCAGCACCCTAGCTAACCCTAACCCTCTCCCTAACCCTAGCTAACCCTAAACCGAGCCATGTCCCATCTACCTAGCCTAGCTACCCCTCCCTCTCTTCTCTCTCCCTGACCGAGGGTCCCCTCCAGCCTTCTCCCTGGCCTCTCTCATCCAGCCCCACCTGCAGCCTCAGGTCCCCCTCCAGCCGGCCGAGCACGTGCTCGAGGAGGAGAAGGAAAAAGGTGGCACGAGGCCACCTTATCCCTGCCGTGCCCCAGCTGCCATCCTCCCTCTCTCCCTTCTTTTCCTCCCTCCCCACGTCTCCCTGACCTCGCTCAGATCTGGCCCGAGTCGCCCCTCCTCTCCTCCTTCTTCCCCCCCAACGACTTCCACCTGCCGCCGGTCGCCGCCAGCAACCACCTCGCCCCGACGATCTAGCCGGCGTGCGCGACGTGGAGGTGTCCTGGAAGACCGAGGACCGTCCCCTGACCCGACTCGTACGCGCCGACGAGGACGAGGAGCTCCCCAGCACCGCTAGTACCTTGCCGCTCCCTGAAACCCTAGTTCGTCGGAGCGCCAGCAACCTCGACGCCTCGCCGATCCTCGCGCCGATCCGAGCCCACCAGGCGACCCGCGGTGAGCATCCCCTTCTCCCTGACACGGTCCGCCTCGATGTACCGCCCTAGCACCGCCGATGTTTTCGTTGAGCACTCTCAGTGCGCGCCGCTCGCCGGCATCTGCAGCCTCCCCGCGCCACGCCACCCCTTTATCTAGCTCGCGTCCACCTCCCTGTCAGCTCCCCTAGCCCGCCGCACCGGTCAGCCCCCTCAGCGCGCACTCCCGCGGCCCGGGATCAAATCCCTGCTCCGCGCCGCGCACGCACCTGCCGCCAGACGCGAGAGGAATAAAAATAATAACCGGGGTCGTGGTCATCTTGCAAAAATCCCCCCACCTTTTTGATTCCTGCGGCCCGCGCTCCTAGCGGCCCTACCTGCCAGCCACCCTAAGCATTTTGCAGTAAAACCCCTCGGCTTTTCCGGCCGCAACCCGCGCTCCAGTCCCCAGCCCCACCTGTCAGCCCCTGTCTAGCTCACCGCTGACACGCGGGCCTGCGCCAGTTGGCCCACCCCGCAGCCTCAGCGGCTAGCCGAGCCCGCGGTGACAAAAGGTTTTCCCCCTCGCGTGGTCCAGTCAGCACGAAGGCCCACCTGTCAGTGTCTGGGGTCGATTCCGCCTGAGTAACAAAAGTATTCCCTGAGTCTGTTTTAAATCAAATCTTTTTCAAATTAATTTAAATTCAAATTCTTTACAGATTCAAATAATTTTTAAAATACAAATCCAAATAATACAAATAATATATGTTTTGGAATCAGAAAAATGTGAGGAATTCAAATATGCCCTTAAAAATATATTTTGAACATTTTAACTTTCGAGATGATGAAAATTACAATAAAAATGCCCTTTTCCTTATTTAATTAATAACTTTTGTTTTATAACTCCAAATTTGACAAATAATATGTCTAAATCGATCAGCGTGACGAGCCCATTCTATTTATGCAGTCCTTGTTCTGAATTGAAGCATGCATCATGTTGTCATTTAAAATCTGAACTGTTTATGACAATAAAACTTGGTCAAATGAATGATAAAATGTTTTATTTCTTGTATCCACACCTCACCTTTTCCATGCTACTTTAATGCCATGGAATTGTGCATCATTCATCATGGCATGCTTGGTTGCTTGTTGCATTTCAATTCATATGCTTGCGCACTTTATTTATGTTGGCCCTTGTTTGTTTGGTTCTTCTTTCGAATAGACGCCCAGCAGGAGAATTACTAGGAATCACAGGAGTATTACCCAGATCCATCTCTCGCTTCAACTGAGCTGCCAGGCAAGCACTACCACATGCTTGCATACATACAGTACCTATTGCCTCTATCTTATTCTTGCATCATTGAGTCGCGATTGCATTAAATTGAATCCCAAGTACTGCATAGCCTTTACTTTTAAACCACATTAAGCCTGTTCCGGTCCCATGAGCCATTACTATAGGAGTTGTTTGAGCCATGCGAGTCGTAGAAAAGCATGAGTAGGGTATGTGAGTGTCTGATGAATAACGAGGTACCTAAAAAACATAACCTGAGTAGTAATGGGATAACTAATGAAAGAGGCACCGGTGAGCAATATCTACTATTTGGTTTTTCATGCTCACTTGTGTCCCGTAGGACCCCGAGTACTTGATTCCTGTTCCTTGTTCATTCGCACTATCCACATCCGGGAGGCCTTATGGACCCCCCTGAGCCAGAGCTTGATTCATTCTTATTTCTTGGAGCCACAATTAGTTTGGGGCTTTATTACTATTCTGTACTTCTTCCATGTTACTGCTTTATTTAAAATTGTGCGAGGAGCACCTGTACTGTTTTGGATCGTGACACGTTTTCGCTGTATCGACAAGCCCAGTCATATTTTCGAGTTCCCAGTCGTTTACCGCCGTCCACACAAACCTTGGGTCCGTCTCGGAGCCGGCCAACTTCGTTGCGGGTAGCTTAATGGGGTGGCCCCCTGAAATATTTCTGAATCCTGTGATCGCTTTGTCGTGAATGCCTCGTTGGGTTTTGATTTGGTTTTTCCGAGGTTGATCGAGTGTGTGTTGCTATTCGTGCACCCCTGCAGGGTAAATCTTTCTGAAAGCCATGTCAGCGGTTATGGACGACTTGGAGCACAGTTTCTCGATCATAGACAAGTATAACTAAAGTACCGCTTTTAAATTGACTAAGTACTTGACTAGTAAATAGTGCAATACTCATGGAATGAGTCATAAAACTGCCAACGGATGATGGGGGTTGTTCGTCCGCTTCCTCGTTGGTAAGCGAGGAGGAGGATGGATCTGTTAATTATACTGTTATAACTGTTGTTCTTAATTCACGGACTTCCGTCTATCATTGTTTAGGCGGAAGGTTAACGAGTATCTGTAGAATTGTTAGGCATTATCTTTTGCTGCAATTGTGTCACCCCAGGTTGTGTCCCCTTTAGTGGCATAAAGACTTGCTGAGTACCCCTAGGGTCTCACACGATAAATTGTTTGATTCAGATGAACAGGTGTACCCGCAAGATGGATACTGGGTGGAAGAGACAGATGATGTTGGCAACGATCATTCGGTGTAGAGATTCCGGGAACGGGGATCCGTGTGATCTGTGGGCGGGATGTGTTTATTTATGGGGCATCTTATGCCAATTTGCTTCTTATCCGTACTCGGATCTTGTTTCCGCTTCCGCCTGATACTCTGTTGTGTGATGTATGAGGAGCTATCCTAAATTATTATATCTATCTAGGACATTTGGATCTTGTCGTATGGCATTGCAATATTTCTATTTCTTTTAGATGGAATGGCTCTGAGGACTGTTGTATGTGGCTTGCATACATACTCATTTGTGTATGTAGTTGATCCCTTCGCCTGCCGATTACGCCGCTCGTTCTTGTCCCGATGTCTGAAAGTGGTTAGGACGGCCGAAAGGTCTACCGTGAGTGGCCCTGGGCCCCACCGTACTATTTTAACCACTTTCGTTCATCCAGGCATTAACTAAGAGCGTAATTCACCGAGGTAGTTACAATTGGTATCAGAGCCATCCCGCCCTTCAGGGTCTCAGCCAAAATGGTCGTTGTCAGTCTAGCAAATATTTTGGTAGTTATGTATACTAGGGAAAAACAAACGTGAGAGTAGGACTGCTTCCATTTTCCTTCTTACCCACCCACCCACCCTTTTTCTGGTAAGGAAGTGTAACGTTTTCATTCCTCTTCTAAACTTCAAACTAGGATTCACGTGTTCTGGGTTCCGTAGTACCATAGGTTGTGTTTGTGTTTGTGTTTGTGTTTGTGTTTGTGTTTGTGTTTGTGTTTGTGTTTGTGTTTGTGTGTGTGTGTGAATTCCTTGTCTATCTGTTGCATCCAAATGTTATCACTATCTGCCTTTTGGTTATCAACTGTTGGTACATTCCCTACCGACAGGCTTTGTAAACCGACGCGATCCATTCTGATTCGTTGTACACCGATGCAATCTATCTTACTCTTTGTATCCGACGTTATCTTCTTTTGGGTGTTCTTTTCCGTAGTTACCAATCTCTAGGTTCATCTTAAGGAGAAGTTGTTGGGATATGTGTTTTACTGATTCATGTGCGGAGTAATGATTTGAGTGCGGGATGGAGTCGCGACCATACCACTACTTTTGTCATTTGCTTTTGTATATTGAACTAGTAGAGTTACTACTCTTGATTCGTTAAGTGGTTTTGCGCATTTAGTGGTATTTTAATGCCGAAATTTGCGAAAATTTTTTCTTTGTTAGTTTGTATACCACACTCCTTGTTCAGTCGTGTGTGTTATGCTTAATATCTTCTAGTTGCCTTGAACTTTGTTGATATTTTAATATCATCTCAGTGAATTGCATTCCTTAATCTTGATTAATTCCATTTTGGTGCTATTTTGGATTATTATCATTCTCCATTATAGTACTGACTTGTGTTTTATATCAATCACAGGATGGCACCACCACGCCGTTCTGAGGAGGATATACCACCTGAACTTGGGGCTGCTTTGGCGAGTATTGCAAATGCTTTGGGCACTATGCAGCAGAACCAGCAGCGCTTCGAGGAAAGCGTGAGGAGGAATGAGTTTGCTCCGCTACCTCCACCTCCCAAGCGAGGAGACATCAAGAGTTTTCTCAAGTTCAACCCACGTCAATTCGAAGTGTCTGATCAGCCACTTGATGCGGATGATTGGCTTCGTGAAGTGTCAAGGTTGCTGATGACTGTGGATGTTCCCGAGCAAGAATGGGTCAAGTGTGCTACTCACCTTCTGAAGGGAGATGCAGCTCTCTGGTGGGAAAATTACCTCAAGGCAGATCTTTCTGGTTTTCAGCCTACTTGGGAGCGGTTCACTGCTGCTTTCAAAGAGCAATATCTGTCAGAAATTGTCATGGAAAGGATGAAGGAAGTGTTTCTCAACCTCAAGCAGGGCACTGACAATGTCAACACCTACATCAGAAACTTCATGAACATGTCTCGTTATGGTGGCGATGAGATCTCTGATGACAAGAAGAAGCAAAAGAGGTTTCGGCAAGGCCTCAATGCTTCCATCAAATATGCAATCACTCATGCAAGGCTAGCATCTTTCCTGGAACTTCAACACACAGCTCTGCAGGAAGAAGCAAGTAGGCAAGTGTTTGAGGAGTCAAAGAAACACAGCCGTGATACAGCAAGCTCTTCTGCTATGACAGCTCCTTCTAAGCGTCGTGTCTGGGTTCCTAACACCCCACCGTCGTTCCCTGCTCCACCAAGACCTTCAAGCTACGCACCAAGGCCACCAAACTCCTTCACTGCGGCTCCCAGGGGCTACAACCACAACTACCCTGGAGCGCCTGGCGGAGTCCCTGGCTACGTTGCTCCACGTCCACCTGGTGCTTGCTATACTTGTGGAAACACTGGGCATCAGCACTGGAATTGTCCAATGAACAACAAAGCTCTTCCACCACCACCTCCAAGACCTGCGGCAAGTGCTTCTATGATTCGTGCACCTCCACCTCGGGCTCTCAACATCAACACTAAGCCGGGATCTACGGTTGCTCGTGCCAACTGTGTCAACGCCGCTCAAGCTGAGCATGTACCTGGAGTTGTCATGGGTATGCTTCCTGTTAACTCAGTTCCTGCACGAGTTTTGTTTGATTCTGGTGCTTCGCATTCTTTTGTTTCTCACAAGTTTGCTCATGAGCAAGATCTGGCTATGGTTCCTTTATTACACCGTCTTGTGGTACAATCTCCTGGGTCAAACTTGAGGGCTGCTTACATCAGCCATGGCAATCAAATTGAGATTGGTGGTTCTTCGTTTCCGGCTTCCTTAATTATTCTGGGCAATTCTGATATTGATGTTATCTTGGGCATGGATTGGTTGACAGCAAATGCAGCTGTGATTGATTGTGCTGAACGTTCGGTTTCTCTGAAAATTCCTGAAGGCCATATAGTCTATTCTCCAAGTCTGACTCCTGCAATTCAGCTTTATTCTTTGGTGGCTCTGAATGATGATGCTATGGAAGGTATTCAGAGTGTTCCTGTAGTTTGTGAGTTTCCAGATGTCTTTCCTGAAGAGTTGCCAGGTATGCCTCCGGATCGTGAGGTTGAGTTTGTCATTGAACTTGAACCTGGTATCGCTCCTATCTCCAAGCAGCCTTATAAAATGGGTCCTGCTGAGTTGGCTGAACTTAAACGTCAGCTGGATGAACAAGAGAAGTTGGGTTTCATTCAGCACAGTACTTCTTCTTGGGGTAGTCCAACCATCTTTGTGAATAAGCGAGACAAGACTGATAGACTTTGTGTTGACTATCGGGCACTCAATGCTAAAACCATCAAGAATAAATATCCCCTTCCGCGGATTAATGATCTCTTCGATCAGCTAGCTGGAGCTGTGGTATTCTCTAAGCTTGATTTAAGAAGTGGTTATCATCAAATCAAGATTCGCAAGGAAGATGTTCCCAAAACAGCTTTCACCACCCGCTATGGCCTGTATGAGTACACGGTCATGTCTTTTGGTCTCACCAACGCACCTGCCACCTTCTCGAGGCTTATGAACTCGGTTTTCATGGAGTATCTTGATAAGTTCGTTGTGGTCTATCTGGATGACATTCTAGTCTATTCTAAGTCAAAAGAAGAACATGAAGAACACCTTCGGTGTCTCCTAAACAAGCTTCGTGAGAACCGCCTGTATGCAAAGTTCTCCAAGTGTGAATTCTGGCTGCTTCAAGTCACCTACCTTGGTCACGTCATCTCTGCCAAGGGCATCGCCGTCAACCCAGACACTATTAAGACAATTATGGACTGGCTTCCACCCATAAATGTCAAAGAAGTCCGGAGTTTCCTTGGTTTGGCCAGTTACTGCCGTCGCTTCGTTCAAAACTTCTCAAAGATTGCAAAGCCTCTTACCGATCTCCTCAAGAAAGGCAAGAAATATCTTTGGACTCCTGCATGTCAAGCAAGCTTTGAAACACTCAAAGAGAAGCTCACTTCCACACTAGTCTTAGTTCCTCCAGATACATCAAAGCCTTTCCAGATTTTCTGTGATGCTTCATTACAAGGATTGGGTGCGGTCCTTATGCAAGAAAAGCAAGTTGTTGCTTACGCATCTCGTCAGTTGAAGACGCATGAGATCAATTATCCTACACATGACCTCGAACTCGCAGCAGTTGTCTTTGCTTTGAAAGTATGGAGGCATTACTTGCTGGGCAACCGTTGTGAGATCTTTTCTGATCACAAGAGTCTGAAGTATATCTTCACACAGCCTGATCTCAACCTTCGTCAGAGGAGGTGGATTGAAACAATCAATGATTTCGATTTGACCATCAACTACACCCCGGGCAAAGCCAATGTCATGGCAGATGCTCTTAGCCGAAAAGCTTATGTCAACAACCTCATGGTGGAAGAACAACAGCCTCTCTTGTGCGAGGAATTCCGCAAGCTTAACCTTGAAATTGTGGATCAAGGTTATCTTCTGAACCTTCTAGCAACACCCCTCTTGGAAGAAAAGGTTCGTTCCATTCAGCTTGGGGATCCTTACACTAAAAAGATCATCTCCAACATTCAGCTTCCGAAGTATGAGTCTTTTCACGTAGATGACCAAGGCACTCTTTTCTTTGAACACCGGATGTTTGTTCCGAACTACCCGGGTTTAAGGGAGCAAGTTCTCAAGGAGGCGCATGATTCTGTTCTTTCTATTCACCCTGGAAGCACTAAGATGTACATGGACTTGAAAACACAATATTGGTGGCCTGGTTTGAAACGATATTGTGCCAAGTATGTCTCAGAGTGTGATGTGTGTCGCAGAGTTAAAGCTGTCCATCAGAAACCTTCTGGTCTTCTAGAGCCATTGAAGCCTCCGGAATGGAAATGGGAGAAAGTAGAGATGGACTTCATCACTGGTTTTCCAAGGTCGCAGAAAGGCAACAATGCAATCTTTGTTGTCATTGACAGGCTTTCCAAAGTAGCTCACTTCTTTCCAGTCAAGGAAACAATTTCTGCAATTCAGTTGGCTGAGCTCTATATCAACAGAATTGTCTCTCTGTATGGAGTTCCTCTTGAGATCAGTTCAGACCGTGGAAGCATTTTCACTTCCAAGTTCTGGGGAAGTTTCCAAAATGCTTTGGGAACAAAGTTAAACTTCAGCGCAGCTTACCACCCTCAGTCGCAAGGACAAGTTGAAAGGATCAATCAGATTCTAGAAGATATGCTCCGTGCTTGCATTATCTCTTTCGGCATGAAGTGGGAAGAATGTCTTCCTTACGCTGAATTCTCTTACAACAACAGTTTCTAGAAAAGTTTAAAGATGGCACCATTTGAGGCTCTCTATGGTCGCAAATGCAGAACTCCGATTGGTTGGTCGGGCGCAGGTGAAAGAATATTGTTTGGCCCCGACATTGTAACTCAAGCGGAGGAGAAAGTTCACATCATTCTTGAAAACCTGAAGATGGCTCAAAGTCGCCAGAAGAGCAATTATGACAGAAAGCACACGGACATGGAGTATGTCCCTGGTGATCTCGTTTACCTTCGTGTCACTCCCATGAGAGGCACGCATCGTTTTGGTATCAAAGGAAAGCTGGCTCCTAGATACATCGGTCCTTTCAAAATTCGTGGAAGAAGAGGAGAAGTTGCTTATGCTCTTGAGCTTCCTGAACAACTCAAAGTCCATGATGTTTTTCACATCTCTCAACTCAAGAAGTGCTTCAAGGATCCCGGCAGGACCATGGACCATGAACTCATTAATCTCCAAGAAGACCTTTCTTATCAAGAACACCCCACAAAAATTCTTGAAGTCGCAGAAAGAAGGACTCGCAACAAGTCCATCAAGTTCTGTAAGGTGCAGTGGTCGCACCATTCCGTTGATGAAGCCACCTGGGAACGTGAAGATGAGCTCCGTGCCAAGTATCCTACCCTCTTTGAGTCTTCTTCTTCCTAGAATCTCGGGGCGAGATTCCTGTTTAGTGGGGGAGAGTTGTAGCACCCCAATTGTCTAACAATTGTAATGCTACTTGTCCTAGTAAGATATTGGCTACTCTATATATATTATTGTTGCATCATAATTATATCATGCTCATGTCATCATGCCACCTTGCATTTGAGCATCATATAAAACTCCTTTTCTTTTGGCTCTTCTCTCACATGCATTATCAATTGTATTTGCCTCTTGATATTGTATTTGGCTATTGATATATTGTTCAATGCCCAAGTTGAATTGGGGGCATATCTCTTATTTCCATTCCACCACCTTTCTCTTCCATCACTTTATAATTCCACCATCCTACTAGATCATGAGCTTGTTTGTTTTTATTTGGGGTTTATTAGCTCATGGGCAATAGGGTGGATCCAGTCCATTAAATTTCTTTGCTTGGCTTTGTTCCACTTCTTGGAAATGCATAAGATTAATGCCATCATATTAATATTGTTTTCACAAAATTAATCAATGGCATTATTATTTTTGCATGGGCCATGCACTAGTCTTCACTACCTTCCTCTCCTTTGGTTTTTCTTTGGTTTTGTTGGTTCCTATCCTAGTGGAAAACATCTCCTACCACTCCACCATTCTCATATCCTCTCCCACATTCTTTTCTTTTAAATTATTTTCTACATGCATGATCATATGAGCTTTTCTTTTCCCACCTAATTTCTTTTCTTCCTCTTTCTTTCTTGTTTCCATTTCTTTCTAGCTCAAGTTAGTCCAAGCCCCATGATCTTTCTTGAGATGTCCTCATAAACAAAATTAACCACTAAACACCTAATAATAATCTAAACCTAGCTTTCTCTTCATTATTCTTTTAACCCTAATTCTACTAAGCCCTAACTCTAAACCCCCCCCCCTCTCTCTCTCTAGCTTGACCATCTCCTCCCTCTCTCTCTAACCTGCTGAGCAGCACCCTAGCTAACCCTAACCCTAGCTAACCCTAAACCGAGCCATGTCCCATCTACCTAGCCTAGCTACCCCTCCCTCCCTTCTCTCTCCCTGACCGAGGGTCCCCTCCAGCCTTCTCCCTGGCCTCTCTCCTCCAGCCCCACCTGCAGCCTCAGGTCCCCCTCCAGCCGGCCGAGCACGTGCTCGAGGAGGAGAAGGAAAAAGGTGGCACGAGGCCACCTTATCCCTGCCGTGCCCCAGCTGCCCTCCTCCCTCTCTCCCTTCTTTTCCTCCCTCCCCACGTCTCCCTGACCTCGCTCAGATCTGGCCCGAGTCGCCCCTCCTCTCCTCCTTCTTCCCCCCCAACGACTTCCACCTGCCGCCGGTCGCCGCCAGCAACCACCTCGCCCCGACGATCTAGCCGGCGTGCGCGACGTGGAGGTGTCCTGGAAGACCGAGGACCGTCCCCTGACCCGACTCGTACACGCCGACGAGGACGAGGAGCTCCCCAGCACCGCCAGTACCTCGCCGCTCCCCGAAACCCTAGTTCGTCGGAGCGCCAGCAACCTCGACGCCTCACCAATCCTCGCGCCGATCCGAGCCCACCAGGCGACCCGCGGTGAGCATCCCCTTCTCCCTGACACGGTCCGCCTCGATGTACCGCCCTAGCGCTGCCGACGTTTTCATCGAGCACTCTCAGTGCGCGCCGCTCGCCGGCATCTGCAGCCTCCCCGCGCCACCCCTTTATCTAGCTCGCGTCCACCTCCCTGTCAGCTCCCCTAGCCCGCCGCACCGGTCAGCCCCCTCAGCGCGCACTCCCGCGGCCCGGGATCGAATCCCCGCTCCGCGCCGCGCACGCACTTGCCGCCAGACGCGAGAGGAAGAAAAACAGTAACCGGGGTCGTGGTCATCTTGCAAAAATCCCCCCACCTTTTTGATTCCTGCGGCCCTACCTGCCAGCCACCCTGAGCATTTTGCAGAAAAACCCCTCGGCTTTTCCGGCCGCAACCCACGCTCCAGTCCCCAGCCCCACCTGTCAGCCCCTGTCTACCTCACCGCTGACACGAGGGCCTGCGCCAGTTGGCCCATCCCGTAGCCTCAGTGGCTAGCCGAGCCCGCGGTGACAAAAGGTTTTCCCCCTCGCGTGGTCCAGTCAGCACGAAGGCCCACCTGTCAGTGTCTGGGGTCGATTCCGCCTGAGTAACAAAAGTATTCCCTGAGTCTGTTTTAAATCAAATCTTTTTCAAATTAATTTAAATTCAAATTCTTTACAGATTCAAATAATTTTTAAAATACAAATCCAAATAATACAAATAATATATGTTTTGGAATCAGAAAAATGTGAGGAATTCAAATATGCCCTTCAAAATATATTTTTAACATTTTAACTTTCGAGATGATGAAAATTACAATAAAAATGCCCTTTTCCTTATTTAATTAATAACTTTTATTTTATAACTCCAAATTTGACAAATAATATGTCTAAATCGATCAGCGCGACGAGCCCGTTCTATTTATGCAGTCCTTGTTCTGAATTGAAGCATGCATCATGTTGTCATTTAAAATCTGAACTGTTTATGACAATAAAACTTGGTCAAATGAATGATAAAATGTTTTATTTCTTGTATCCACACCTCACCTTTGCCATGCTACTTTAATGCCATGGAATTGTGCATCATTCCTCATGGAATGCTTGGTTGCTTGTTGGATTTAAATTCAAATGCTTGCGCACTTTATTTATGTTGGCCCTTGTTTGTTTGGTTCTTCTTTCGAATAGACGCCCAGCAGGAGAATTACCATGAATCATAGGAGTATTACCCAGATCCATCTCTCGCTTCAACTGAGCTGCCAGGCAAGCACTACCACATGCTTGCATACATACAGTACCCATTGCCTCTATCTTATTCTTGCATCATTGAGTCGCGATTGCATTAAATTGAATCCCAAGTACTGCATAGCCTTTACTTTTAAACCACATTAAGCCTGTTCCGGTCCCATGAGACATTACTACAGGAGTTGTTTGAGCCATGCGAGTCGTAGAAAAGCATGAGTAGGGTATGTGAGTGTCTGATGAATAACGAGGTACCTAAACAACATAACCTGAGTAGTAATGGGATAACTAATGAAAGAGGCACCGGTGAGCAATATCTGCTATTTGGTTTTTCATGCTCACTTGTGTCCCGTAGGACCCCGAGTACTTGATTCCTGTTCCTTGTTCATTCGCACTATCCACATCCGGGAGGCCTTATGGACCCCCCTGAGCTAGAGCTTGATTCATTCTTATTTCTTGGGGCCACAATTAGTTTGGGGCTTTATTACTATTCTGTACTTCTGCCATGTTACTGCTTTATTTAAGATTGTGCGAGGAGCACCTGTACCGTTTTGGATCGTGACACGTTTTCGCTGTATCGACAAGCCCAGTCATATTTTCGGGTTCCCAGTCGTTTACCGCCGTCCACACAAACCTTGGGTCCGTCTCGGAGCCGGCCAACTTCCTTGCGGGTAGCTTAATGGGGTGGCCCCCTGAAATATTTCTGAATCCTGTGATCGCTTTGTCGTGAATGCCTCGTTGGGTTTTGATTTGGTTTTTCCGAGGTTGATCGAGTGTGTGTTGCTGTTCGTGCACCCCTGCAGGGTAAATCTTTCTGAAAGCCGTGTCCGCGGTTATGGACGACTTGGAGCACAGTTTATCGATCATAGACAAGTATAACTAAAGTACCGCTTTTAAATTGACTAAGTACTTGGCTAGTAAATAGTGCAATACTCATGGAATGAGTCATAAAACTGCCAACGGATGATGGGGGTTGTTCGTCCGCTTCCTCGTTGGTAAGCGAGGAGGAGGATGGATCTATTAATTATACTGTTATAACTGTTGTTCTTAATTCACGGACTTTCGTCTATCATTGGTTAGGCGGAAGGTTAGCGAGTATCTGTAGAATTGTTAGGCATTATCTTTTGCTGCAATTGCGTCACCCCAGGTTGTGTCCCCTTTAGTGGCATAAAGACTTGCTGAGTACCCCTAGGGTCTCACACGATAAATTGTTTGATTCAGATGAACAGGTGTACCCGCAAGATGGATACTGGGTGGAAGAGACAGATGATGTTGGCAATGATCATTCGGTGTAGAGATTCCGGGAACGGGGATCCGTGTGATCTGTGGGCGGGATGTGTTTATTTATGGGGCATCTTATGCCAATTTGCTTCTTATCCGTACTCGGATCTTGTTTCCGCTTCCGCCTGATACTCTGTTGTGTGATGTATGAGGAGCTATCCTAAATTATTATATCTATCTAGGACATTTGGATCTTGCCGTATGGCGTTGTAATATTTCTATTTCTTTTAGATGGAATGGCTCTAAGGGCTGTTGTATGTGGCTTGCATACATACTCATTTATGTATGTAGTTGATCCCTTCGCCTGCCGATTACGCCGCTCGTTCTTGTCCCGATGTCTGAAAGTGGTTAGGACGGCCGAAAGGTCTACCGTGAGTGGCCCTGGGCCCCACCGTACTATTTTAACCACTTTCGTTCATCCAGGCATTAACTAAGAGCGTAATTCACCGAGGTAGTTACAGTTTCCCTTCCCAGAATCCCAAAGTATGGGGGTATGGTCACTTCCAATCCTAGCCAAGTTCTAGCATTAGCTAAAGGAAAAAATAGCATCAAAACTAGTAGTACAGAAGATTCTATCTATCTTACTCATAATTAAATCTACTTGATTATTAGCCCAAGTATATGCTCTACCTGCAAGACCTATGTCCATCAAGGCCCACATTTCTATCTAAGCATTAAACTTATCCGCCCACTTAAAGTCCACATTTCTATTACTTTTATCATCTGAAGTTCTAACTAAATTAAAATCACATCCTATCATAGCAAGTCCATCCCTGTTAATGAAAAGCTCATGCAATTCAGAAATAAACTCTTGCGTTTTCTCTTCATAAGCTGAACCATAGATAGTAGTAATTCTACTAGTAACTTCAGTAACTTTATTCTTAACTGCTACACTAACTGAAAAGGATTTAATATCCCAAGCTATAACATAAAATAGGTCTAGATTAACTCCTACATGGATACCACCAGTGGTCCCAATGGAGGGCAGGTGATTCCAAGCAAAATTTCTATTACCTATGAGAGTTTTCAAAAAAGGATCTGCTAAAATTATCTTTCTTGGTCTCTTGAAAACCTATGTAATCAACCTGCACAGGAATGATGTTGTCCTCAATATACTTTTGTCTACCAGGAGCAGAAGTACTTCTTCTATTCCAAAAAGCAATTAACATGGAAATTTTTTCCTGTGTGCTTGCCCCGAGATTTATTAACTACTTCTATCCAACCTTTAGCCTCCTCGTCAAATTCATCACTATCACATAAAGAACAACGAGGAGTACTAGAACTAGAATTAAAGCTACTACATATAGGTTCAATAATTTTATCTAAATCTACACCTATATTATCAGAGATATTTTCTAGTTCTATAGAACTCAAAACATGGAAAGGGTTTTGACATGGGTATACCCTACAGGTACTCGAGCTTGGTATATACGGCCTAAATACAACGGAAGCCCATGGCGTTGCCAAGGCCCAAATGGAGAACTCGAGTAACCTACGGACTCTCGATTGCTTGCAGAACAGGAAGAAGTTAAAGATAGAAAGTTTAAAGGGAAACCCTAACCTGTAACCGACTCAACCTGCTATCCGAGACCTAGCCTATCTATATAAAGGCTAGGAGGGGGCAGCGAGGAGGACACACACAACCCTAATTTCCACAACCATCGCCAGATTGCATCTACACACCATTGTAATCTTCGATTCCTCTGTTAATTCCACGAGCAGACAAGCATGAGTAGGGACCTCTACGAGGCCTGAACCTGGGTAACCTTGCGTCCATGTGTGCTTGTTTGCTAGCCGATTGATGCTTCCAGCGCTCCCTCCTTCTTCAAAACTCAAGTCCATAACAATGGGCATTGATGAGTTAAACCCTCGTCAGGTTTTGGTTCATTATACCTTTCAACTGTTTATCAGAATTTGAAAACTGTGGTATATTTTCTGCCAAACACAAAAAGGGAAATTTACCCAAACAAATTACCAAAAAAAAACAAGAACTATCAAAAGATCAAAGACGGAAAGTAAGTTTTAGCCTATTTGAAATTAGACTACTGGCACAACATCATTACGCGTCCATTTAATAAAATAGGTGTGTTCGATGAGTATCTAAAGATATAATTGGTGAGGATACTAGGACTCACCATAAAAATCAAGCATTTTCGGCCATCCAATCGTGCTAGCCAGCAGATCCTGAGCGTTCGTTTTCTGACTTCTATCTAAAGATATAATTGGTGAGGGTACTAGGACTCACCATAAAAATCAAACATTTTTGACCATCCGATCGTGCTAGCCAGCAGATCCTGAGCGTTTATTTTCTGAATACTATTCATGTGGCCCACCTGTAAATGACTATAAAGGGCAAAAATCGGGTACAAATATGTTCGGTTGCCCATACACAATTTTGTTTTCTAACTACTATTCATATGGCCCACCTGTAAAGACTATAAATGATAGAAAATCTGGTGCAAATCTAAAGATATAATTGGTGAGATTACTAGGACTCACCATAAAAATAAAAAAGATATAATTGGTGAGGGTACTAGGACTCACCATAAAAATCAAGTATTTTTGGCCATCCGATCGTGCTAGCCAACAGGTCCTGAGCGTTCGTTTTCTGATTACTATTCGTGTGGTTCACCTGTAAATGACTATAAAAGGTAAAAAATCTGGTACAAATATGTTCGGTTATATATACACGATTATGTTGCCTAACTACTATTCATATGGCCCACCTGTAAATGACTATAAAGGGTAGAAAATCTGGTGCAAATACGTTCGGTTGTCCATTGGTCAAAGCCCCACACAGTTTTGTTTTCTAACTACTATTCATGTGGCTCGCCTGTAAATGACTATAAAGAATAGAAAATCTGGTGCAAATATGTTCGGTTGCCCATTGATTAAATTTCCACGCGGTTGAAAAATATCCCGATTCGCCAATCCACACCCATGTATTCCCTCTTCCTCCTCCTCCCAACGCTCGTGCCGCCGACGCCCAAATCCTCTCCTACACGAGGTCTAGCTCGTCCCTCCCCGTCTCCTGCCTCCTTGCTGTGCCCCCTCCCCTCCCCCCTCGTTCTACTCCTATCTCTCTCCATCGTGGTCGGCTTAGCCACCATCTCCTCTGCCACGCCTCCCTCATCGGAGGAGCAGCAGGTCGTTCTCACAGCAGCAGCTGCCTCACTGACTGAGCAAAAGTAGCGGCCATGGGAGGGTGGTTGACATGTGAGAAGATGAGGCGGCGCGTGGACGTGTCGGACGCCATGGGCCGACGGATGATGTAGTAGAGAGTAGGAGGTCGTACATCATGTTGTCCTCCTGGAGGAGCGACTGGTGGAGCTCCACCCGACCTTTGCATCTCCGTTACACTTCTTCTATCTCAAAGGAACACACATGCCTTCTCAAGGATGAGGTAAATGTGGAGGACCCCTAGAAATTAAATCCCATATTTATTTATGCATATTCATTTTTATTTGTGTTTAGAAGTTGCTTGACGAAAATCTTACCTAATATTACTGTATGTATTGTTTAAGGAGAAGCGAATGATCCTTCTATTTTTTTATTTTTGGTAAACATATTCTTCTTATTCTTGATTTGCAATAGACCACCCGACTACTATTTTATCTAAAAAAGGGTCCAGATAAATATTGCATGATGTATTCTTGGTGATTGAGTTTCAGGTTACAATCATCAGCATAATTTATCATAGACTGCTAAAACTCACTAAAGGCGGCGCAACAAAGCACGCCTTTCCACCTAGTGCCTATGTTGTTTACAAATTAGGTTTGCCCTTCCATGTGATGCCTTTCTCCGTGAGAAAACAAAAGTAATATTAGGTACGTATGTTGCATAGGTAAACCATCATTAACATAATTTATTTGTTTTACGGTCTTTTAGTTCTATCAGTTGTGTTCCCTTTGGTTTCTATTGATTCTTCAAACAAATCGTGCATTTATATAGACATTGCCTAGCTCCCGTATTTCAAACCGAACATAGACATACATAGTGAATAGATAATAAATTTATAAATAAATTATTTCTTAGATTCACTTTCTTGATTTTAATGCAATTTGACCACTGCTGTTTGACACCTTTTTTGACGTGGATTGAATTTTCCTTTCTTACTCACTAAGAAGCATCTTGCTAGTGATACCGCCGATGCCATTCTTAATAATGCTCTTGATAATAATGCTAAGAATGCCTCTTTGACAATTGCTTTGGAGCTCACAACTGAATCGTGACTCGTTTCTCTTTCAACATTAGTTAGTTTTTATATTTTCTGCTATGGTATATTCGATCTGGCTCCCGAATCGATCTATTTTCCAAGTGCAGTTTCACAAGAGGCTTCTAGAGCTCGATTGGCGGTGGTCCTCCGGCCGGTGCCTCGGTCAGGGATTTCTTTCAGTACGCTGCCCTGCGCCCACCGGTGTGCCTGACCCCTTCGCAGCTATATGTGTCGCTTTGTTGCTGAACTTATATTTTTTGCTTTTTTTGTGTCGTTCTCTTGCTGAATTTTTTTAGTTTATATAGAAACATGAATATCATCTGTAAGTAATAGAATCTACAATTCTAATGCCTGTGGTTCAATTTACATGTAATGCTGAACATTTGAATGCCTATAGTTGCCGATATGATATGTGATATTTTTCTGTTTCCTTCTTTTTTCTTATTCACAAAAACAAAGAAACTAAGGATCTTATTTTTTACCTATCGCTGAAGTAGGAGAATCAAAAGAGGTGCTACAAATATTGTTGACTCTATGTTACTCAGCCCTGACCATTAAGATTTATCAGAGCCTATTAGCTAAGGAGTACCATATTTTTATAGGATTCTGAGGCAAAAGTTGATGACTCAAATAACCACGATGCTAAGAAGATGTA
This sequence comes from Avena eriantha, assembly GCA_910589775.1. Taxonomy (NCBI): domain Eukaryota; kingdom Viridiplantae; phylum Streptophyta; class Magnoliopsida; order Poales; family Poaceae; genus Avena; species Avena eriantha. The sequence continues at coordinate 306,899,012 of OU342743.1, forward strand.
GCTCATTATTGTCATGTTATTTTTCTTATAGTCTGGTGTACATGTGCTACTATCTTGATTAACAATACGGTGTATTTCTTATACTTTCATATAACGCGTCGTCCAATGTGTCTGATCCACCCTCTGGAGCCGGTCATCTACCCAAGAAGATGATGACTGCGAAGAAGGAAAATTAATATAATTCTCTCGTTTTCTCTGAAGGTGCTTTCCTGGACTATCACATAGTTGTTTACTTCGTTTTCTTCTCCGTCATGCTGATCTAAATTATTCACTACGTCATTCTATAGGCAGTGTGTTTATTTTGGTTCTATGTTGATGTCTGCATACTCACCCCCTCTTGAAAAATTTCACATTTACCTTCCTCTCTTTCATGTGTAAACCATGGATCTCATCTAAAATTCATTCAGCGTATGCTCAACACAATGTTGGATGACCTGCATCTTCTGAACCAAACATAAACATGGTTATCACCGAAAACCTTAACGTTGTTAGTCTCAGCACTCTAACAAAGTTTTTGACCATATATTTCACTAGCCGAGAACTGCATGCATGAAATCGTACCAAAAAATATACAAAAGATTTAAGAAGGAAGCCTTTGATGAATGTCACCTGAAAAGTTTACAAGGAAACTTAGCAAGAGCTCGAGTTCCTTCGTATATGATGTATCAGGTCCTACGTGATCTGTCTCATAGAGAGTCAACCTCGATGAAAAGTTTAATTTAGTTTTGATTGAGGTCTACAAAAAAATTGTATGTATACCTTGTATATGTAGGTGTATTGATTTGTATAGAACAAGATGATCATTATTATAAGCTATCTTCTTTGGATCTGCATAGCAGACAAGTACTCATAATAGTGTTTATAAGCCGGTTTTCCGTGTGAAAAGTGGGAATATTACTTCAATTTTATAAAAGAAAACTACAATTCATAATCATATCATCGATTATTAGTGTTATACACAAAATAAATCGATACGAGAGCCACGGGATCGTGCGCCAAGACGCACCCCACAATCTTGTAATCAATCAATTCGGATAGGAGGGCAAATACTAGCCCCGCAAAAAAAAAAAAAAAAACTAGCAAATACTAGCAACCTGTAGAGTTAACACGAAACAGTAACATCGGCATGAATCTGACAAACTTGTTTATAGTTACAAACTCTTGTGATCATCATCAATCCCTCGGACACAACTAGTGCGTATCAATTATCCAAACCAACACATACTTACACACAATGAACACACGCACACACTTTCATACATACTGAACGCCATGTTGTGAGGAGCTGCAGCTCATTTCTCCCGTTTGCCGCCGGCGCCGAAGCCCTTCCTGCGCTCCTCGATGAAGTTGGACGACTTCTCATTGATGTTGGACGGCACCCTCAGGTTCGCCGCCGGCATCCTCGGCCGGAGCCCCCACCTCAGCGGCGGCCTCGGGACCGGCTCCTCGACTCCTGCGGCGCCGCTAGACAACGACGCCTGCCTCTTCTTGGACATGGACTTCTTCGCCTTCTCCTTGTCGCCTGCGGGCTCCTCCTTTATGGTCACGGACTTCCTCGCCTTCTTCTCCTGCACCGCCGCGGCCGCGGCCAAGCTCGCTTCCGTCGCCGCCACCTTGCGGCTAGCTTCAGCCACGGCCTCCTTGAGCTGATCCCTTGCTCTCTCATCAGCACTTGTCTCTTCTAGGATGGTGGCAGTGACGCTCCTCTGCTCTTCTTCCTCCTGGCTGAACTTGAAGTCGGCCTTCTCGATCTTCACCGTGAACTCGTCGTCTTCCACCTGTGCATGAGTCATGTGATCGCCACCGCCATCTTTTAGCCCCTCGGTGATGTTCTTCTGCCTGTTCATCGACAGGTTCTTGGTGAGGAACGTCAGGAACCGGTCGCACATGCCGACGGCCCTCGCCGCATCGTCGCCGCCACCCATGGCTTTCTCCATTGGAAGCCTCGGCACAAGTTCGTGGACGCGAGCTCGTGCGTGCTGTGTTTGATTCTTGATATGCGAAAATAGAGGAATGAACTTTATAGATGCTCTGGGTTAGAGTGGATAAGGAAGGAACAAGGTAGCGGAAAGTGTGAGAGATGGGAATCCATTATTCCTTCCTTGCTGCTGGGATGATGTTCCTGACAGAAAAGGATGTTTGGAAAAGAGGGAGAAGACAAAGGTTCTTTGCTTCTTCATCACAGGCAAAGATTCTAGCTTCATTTTTATCTTGTGTTTTACTATTCCAGATGCCACAGGAAGCAATCCATTTGGAATTGGAATATTGCTAGTAGAAGCAATCCCAAGCGTGACAAACAGATTGTACTCTCTTTTAAAGGTATCTCACTAAAAGCTGGGAGAGGCAGCAGCTGATCCACCAGCTGGAACAAGGAATAACTGTAGCCAAAGGTTTGTTTCTGCAGCACTATAGAATCATACATTTATTTCAAGGGGGAACAATTCACCAGTTTGAGTTTTTTTGGGTTCACCGGTTTGAGTCATAAAGTTGATACAACATCTAATTTGGTTCGACAATTTTTTGACTTTGATACAACAACTTTTTCTGAAGGTTCAGTAAGGTATTAAGCTGCTTTGGAAAGACTAAACAACAAAGAAGATTTGTAATAGTACAACACAACTTTTTTCTCTTTTGAAGCTAGATCCCATTGCAGAGGAATGATAAGATGGGTCCTGCCCTCCGCCGCGTCCTCTCACTGACCTTCGCCTCCTCAACAAGGAGCTTCTTCAACCTAGAGCAGCTCGAGACGACAGTCGCTACTCCGGTGCTGGTCACCTGCTTACAGTACACCAACTGACCTGTCTGCAGCTGCAAGCACCCCCTCACGAGGTGTCCCAGACCAACATCAGTCACCCCTGGGCAGTGCGACAGTGCAATGTCCTTAAGCTGGGGGCAACCTTCACCAATCTCTGCTAGCCCCATGTCCCCTATGAGCTGCAGTTTGGAGGGAAATCATCAACAAGGATACAAGAATTGGATTGCTAATTACAATCAGGATAATCCTAAATGGACCTCTCTACTTCTTATAAAATTAACACAATCTAGTAACATTAGCGCCAGATTCCTTTACAGGTTCCACTTCAGAGGCTTAAATTTTGAAGGCCTAAACTTACTGGCGATGTCACTGATCCCTTGCGTGCAAGGCAACTAGTCCAAGGGAAGATTTCCATGTTGGGTGATGGAGAAGAACTCATATCATGATGCGAAAGAATCCATCTCATGACATACTTCATTTTTTCTTCGGCAACCAGCATAGTTCATATTTTTCTGAGGTATAAAAAACTTTTTGTTTATTTGCTTATACTACATTCTTATGTTTCACTACTTCAAATATATGGATTTAACTGATAAATCCAACAGTTATAAAGACAAGGTACCCTGTTACAAAATTTCAAAATTTCCTGTATAACAGAACTTGGATCTGAGACTGGATTCTGAGTTGTATCCAGTCTAACATCAAAGTGTCACACTTAGTTCTTTGGGTAAAAATGGAGCTACAGTTAATTCAAACTCATAAAGGTGTGCTAGGGAAAATAGTTAACAGGTTTCCCACCCTGTGAAAGACCACGTATAGGATTAAAACAAGAGGTGCAAGTTTTCTGTTAGCTGAAATAGAGCTAATCAGCCTTACAGACAGTTTTGGACAGTTTCTGGAACTTAGTTTGAGCAACAACAATTGAACTAGAGACCATTTTAATTCTCAATGATTGGATGATTGATAGTACAGTAAATTCAGTGTCATAAGTATGTACCGGGAGAACACTTATATCCAGAAAGACAATATCAGGGAATCCTCTTGCAATGGAAGTCAGTCCTTTATCAGTGATTAATTGGCATCCGCACAAGTTTAACTTTTGAAGAGAGCAACCTTCAGCAATTGCAGCCAGCCCTGTATCAGATACCCTGAAGAGAGAGTTGAAACAAAATTCACAAACTGAGATGTCAACATATCATCGAAAAGATGTACTTCAGTACAGGAACAATATATATCAGCAAGACATAAATGTGTGACAGTATTTACCTCTCACAAAATTGTAGCGTTAACTCTTTAAGTGATTTACAATTCTCGGCAACCGATATCAATGCTTTGTCTCCTATCTGCATACCAAAAGAATTCAATCAACCAAACAGATAAAAGTTCTGGATTTCAAAATGTGCATGTAACTAGATCACGATGCTCCACCTAAACACACCCTATTTTATGCTCCCTCTGTTCCAAATATAAGATGTTTTAGCATTTTTCTAAAATACATGCATGTATCTAGACGCCTTTTAGTGTGTAGGTTCACTTATTTTGCTCCGAACCTAAACAGTAAAAGGCGTCTAGATACATGTGTTTCAGAAAAAGACTAAAAAATCTTATATTTTGGAACGGAGGGAGTATTTGAGAAGCAACCAATTTCTTACAAGATATAAAGAAGAAATTTTTACAAAGCTCTAGGCCAAACAGAACCAAAACATAAACTGACCATAAGGAAAATTTTCCCATTCTCCATACATGCAGTAAATTGATGTAAACTTGGAACTTACCTCATAACCACGCCGAATGGAAATTTCTGTTAGGTTCTTACAACCTTCAGCTATGTGGCACATAGCATCATCACCTATTCTTGAACAGTCAACTAAATAAAGAGATTGGAGAAGGGAACATCCTCTACCAAGCTCCAGAAATGCACTATCCCGGACCCTTGGGCAGTAAATTAGAGAGAGTTCCAAAAGGCCCCTGCTTCGTTAAGATGAGAAAGCATGTACAATTACCACACATGCAAACAATCATACAAAGCTAAAAAGTGCAGGTAAGCTAACACTCACATAGTAATGTGAAAGAGTTTCTCGCCCAGTTGCATACTAGGATAGCCCATGATTATATTGTAAATGTTCTACAGATCCAGTTCTCTAACATATTCCTCTTAAAAGACAATTCTTATACCATACTAATTCACTTACTTGAACTACAACACACTTGATTAACATACGATTATCAATCTACATAAATCATAAATATCAAATGAAGAAAGAAAACTTTTATCGGATCAAGTTCTCAACAAAAACATACGGGCACCATCGTCCAATGTGCTCCAGTGCAGCAGTTTCCATATTCTGACAACCGTTGATCTTCAGACGTGCTATTTTTTTGCAGCTGCGTGCTACAAATTCAAGGCTTCTATCAGTTAGTAACAGGCAATCATTGAGAACAAGATCTGTAAGATTCTTGCACCCTCTAGCAATGGAGGAAAGGCTCCTGCAAATGCAAAAGGAGGTCAGCAAATCATTAAGAGACCTACAAAACTAACAGAAGAAGCACAAGTTGGAACAACAGGACTTAATGGATGGTCAATACCTACAATTGAGAAATAAAAATTCAATGGGAAACAACAGATATATCCTCATAACATCCTAGCAAAGTAAGTTTAGCAATGCCCACTATGTAGCATATATCAAACTGAGAATTGTATAAAGGATAGCAGAATATCTTTGCCTAAGCATAGAAAGTACAAACAGAAATTTAGTACTCTCTCCGTCCCATAATACAAGATGTTATTATATTGGTTGTAATAACATCTTGTATATATTGGTTGTAATAACATCTTGTATTATGGAGGGAGTAACAAACAAACAAGCATATGGCACAAAAGTGGAGTTTGTGCATCAGCAGATTAAACTGAAATTACACTGATTACCTGTCTGTGAATCTTTCAAAGTTATTTAGCGATAAGCTTTCTAATAACGAACAACATGAACCAATAGCTTCTAGGGCCTCATCGCCAGCACCAATACATTGCAACTTCAAAGTTTTCAACAAGCGGCATCCTTTAGCAACAGCTATCACTCCTTCATTTTTAACATTTTCAACTTCCAGTGACAGGATTTCAAGGTTAGGACAGTGGGACCCAACAGCATGCAAAGATGCATCAGTCATCCAACCACAAGTAGCAACACCAAGAGAAACCAGTGATTGTCCACAGTTCTTCACTAGGCCAATCAAGCCTTCATCCGTTGTACCTTCGACAAAGCGCAAGTTCAAATTGTTAAGTAGCTTGCAGCCTTCCCCAATAGCAACAAGTCCTGGATCTCCAATATAGCAAGCCTGCACGTTTTTTCCAAAAGTTGGTATTGACTACTAAGACTGCTCAAGAAAAGATATATATGTATTTTGTGTACAAATGTGTGGAGGGAACTATTCAAGTATATAAATATATGCCTTTGATTGAACAAAATCCATAACCACTCAATGTACATTCTCAGATAACGTTATAAGCAATGCACCACAATGCTGAATACACAGAGGCTAATGTTTGAAGTCTTCTGAAAATACACATGAGAAATCACAGAGCTCATAAAGTCAACAACAGACCAAAATCTGAAGAACAGATGGCACGACATTACCTGGATATCCAAAGAAGTCAGTTTCTTGCAATTCTCCGCTATTCTCACTAAGCCTGTTGAAGATATGGCAGAACACCATACTAGGCTCAGTTTTTCAAGCCCTTTGCATCCTCTGGCGAGATTAGCTAAGCCAGCATCAGTCAAACAAGTGCTCTCTATCCCATCAGCACCGGATGTCTGTTCCTTCCGGTGTGGGGATACAAACCTTGAAAAGCGTGGCATCCGGTAGATTCTTCTAGGGCGCCCAGGTGGGCTACTGCTAATCCCCTGCATCCGGTACCAGAAGTAGTATTTTAGTGTATGCTTCAAATGTTGCAGCATTGCTAGTCAGTGAACTAACGTCTAAGGGTGTCCTTTGAAATGATCACAATGCTACAATGTCCTGCATTGTATTCAAGTTATGCAAATGCAAGTCGCCTACAATATACAATTCCGTAATGCACAAGCCACATGTTGCAACAGGAAAACAGCCAAAAATCGATGAACTGTTCCATTCCATTAGAAAGCCTTCATAACAGCGGCAATATGTTGGACAAAACTAAAAGCCTTAAATTCCTCACGATGTTTCGTGAAAATAAGTTCTTCCCGATACTTGATCCAAAAAATAAGCGCAAGGGGCTAGAATTCCGACGATTCGCGTACGGACGCGCCACAAGGAGCACATTTGGCTATCAGATCGAGGGTACTCACGGGGCGGCGCGATCTAGAAGCGGGGCCGGCCACCGCGCCGGCATCAGCTGAGAGGCGCTCGTCGATGGAGACGTCGACGAGCGCGGGAAACCGCTCCGCGAAGAGGCCTATGACCTCGTCCGCGCCGGCCCCGGAGGCCGGGAGCTTGGCGGACGGGCGCGTGGCGCGCTCGAGGGGACGCCAGCGGCGGCAAACGAGGGCGCATGCGTCGCGGTCGCGCTTGTCGCTGACGACGCGGCGGAGCACCTCCTCCAGGAGCTCCACCGGGAGGACCACGTTTATCAGGTCGGAGCCCCTCATCACCGCCGTCGCCGGAGTTCAGAGTGGCGATGGAGAGATGTGAATTTTAGAGAAGTTGGAGGGGGCATAGGTGAAGAGATGCCGCAGGAGTGAAGCATACTGTGTGCTGCCGTGTGCGCGCGCATGTGTACTTGTGTAGTACTAGTAGGTGGGCTTTATCGGTTTCCTCCCCAGATTTGGCAATATCTGTGGAATATATGTCAAATACACTTTGTGTAAGCTTGGATATCAATCAGCTGGTTTGCCCGAGTGGTTAAGGGGGAAGACTTAAGATCTTCTGCACATAAGTGCGCGTGGGTTCGAACCCCACAGCCAGCATATTTTTACAGATTTTGTAATTTTTTGTTGGAACCAGATATAAAACGAGGGGTTTCCTTTGGCGTCCAATGCCAATCTAAATCCAAGAATGGCAACCAAACTTTTGTGTTTCCAATCACTGTGTATTTTATTTTATTTTATTCCCATGCACAAAGCTTGTTCTAGAAAACTCGGCTGCCCTTCAAATTCACGTAGTATAGGCTTGTATTCAGCATAAACCTTGTGCTGATTGTTGAGTGTTTGTTTCTAAAAAAAAGGGTGATGAAGGGGGACAATCTATCTCTGTCTATGGTACTGATCTTACTCCCACTACTGGAGGGGAAGCAGGACCATAACAACCTTGAGTCCTAATATTGTTTCTCACATATACTCACTCTGTTTAAATTATAACATGTTTTAGCCTTTGTTTTTCAAACACATATATCTAGACTTTTTTAGTGCGTAGGTTCACTCATTTGTTCTGAACCTACACAATAAAAGAAGTATAGATATATGTGTTTGAGACAAAGGCTAAAAATCTTACATTTAGAACGGAGGGGATACAAGAAACATTTGAAAATCGAAAAACGAATATCGTAGAACATAGGATGATGTCTAGTTTGTTCAAGTTATGACAAAGTAAAATGTTGGCAATAAGAGTATTGTCGAGTGGCTCTCTAACCATTCGACACTCGACATATTCACGTCGGCTGTGCAAAGCGAGATGACCACATGTCATATTTGTTGGAAATATAAACAGTTTAATAGAAGATTTAATTCAAATATACAGTCAATAAAACATGATTAAGATAGTCGGCAATTTACCAACAGTATGTTACACAGTTTGATAAATTGGCTGACTATCTTAGTCATGTTTTATTCAATGTTTACTTGGATTAAATCTTCTGTTAAATTGCTTATATTTTCAACAATCTAAAAACTTTATTATAGGCATTTCAATCCAAGTGACTATGTTGCATCGATGAAGCTACCTCTCTTCGAGGGTATGCATTATAAAAGATGACATGTGAGAGCAGTCCTACGATTTCCAAAATATGGGCTGCTATAACGCCATCCAAGACAAACCTGAGGGGGGGCTTACGGTTGTTCAAAAGGAATTTTCTGAGAAAATTGATATTATGTTCGAGGTTGCTCTTTTTTATGTTCTTAGGAAAACATTGTGGAACCCTATATATGATTTACTAATGGCAAGGACAAAAAGGACTTTCAACAACTGGCCAAGCTCCTCTCGCTCTCCGCCCCTCCCTTGTTTCTTGCTTCCACCAAAGTCGGGTCGGCTGGCCCCTCTCCTTCGGTGCTCGCCGACATTGAGTGTGGGTGAGGGTTCCCTCCTGAAAGGGCATTTCCCGTATTAATGATGTTTTGGTGTTTTTTGTCAACACAAGTGAGTTTTTACCGTGTGTAAGTACCGTACATGTATTAACTTTAAAAAGGCACAAGACGGTGTTCAAACTCGCAATGGAGAAAGGGTCGAGAAAGAATGAAGAAGAGGCTGCCTGAAATGCAAGTGGAGAGCAGAAGTTGCCCTGAGTCCGATGACTCCAGGGCTCAGGACCGGAGACTCCGGTGTTCGTGGCTGGAGACTCCGGCCTGGTCTTCGGCCTGGACTTCGGCCCTCCCAGGAATGCTCCCAGTACACCCCTCTGGAATCTGGCCCAGAGTTAAGCTCCACACCGGAGACTCCAGTTCTGGTGCCCGGAGACTCCGGCCAGGTCTTCGGCCTGGACTCTGGTCCTCCTAGCCACTAGAACTTGATGCCCTTTGGGGAATCAAAGGAGGAGACCTAGACCTAGCTTTTCACCGAGGGGATTTGTGTTTCCCCACCATTTGTGTAAGAAGTTGTTGCTCTAAGGTTTGAGGAAACCCTAACTTAAAGACGTCGCCCTCCATAGCTCATCCTCGTGTGTAAGAGCTTTGATGTCGTCTTGGGAGCCTCCAATTCAGTTGTGAAGAAGTGCCCCGAGAAGTTGTACAAGGTTTCAGTCGTCGCCTTCAAGGCCACCACATAGTGGATCGTGTGCTTGCCTTGAGGTGGGTGCGTGAGAGAATAGAGTGAGGCCTTCTATCGCGCTGGTGGTCTTAGTATCACCCACCCCTTCAACGGAGACGTACTTCCCCTCAAAAGTAAGGAACTTCGAGAAAACATCTCCGTGACTACTATCGGTTATTTCTATCATTTACTCATTATTGTTGTTGCATGTTTGCTTGTCATATAGGTTCTCTCACGTAGTTGCATATTTAGAGAACTTACTTTGTGTCAAGCCTTAATTTGAAAACAAGCTAAAAATTGAGTAGCGCCTATTCACCCCCCCCTCTAGTCGCTTATACCAGTCTTTCAATTGGTATCAGAGCAACGACTCTTACTTTAGCTTAACCACCTAAGAGAGTATGAGTGACAAGAGTAAGGAAGGTGAGAATTCTTCTGATGAGACTCCTATCTCTAGGAAAGAATTTAACGAATCCATTGATACAGTCCGACAAGAGATGAAAGCCATGTTCGAATTATACCTTGGCAAAAAGGATGTCGTCGTTGTCGACTCCGATGATAAAACATCACTAGGTACCAAACCATCGGAAGATCTCCCTAAGGAATCTACCAATGGTGAGGATGACAACAAGGAAAAGGGAATCCTATGGGGAAAATGCCACCACCTCCTAGCTATCAAAATGCTCCCCTCCCAACACCTCATATAAACCATCATGGTCCACCACCTAAGCCTGATGAATCCAATTTCTCCAATTGGCAATATCTAATGCGCTCTCACTTCAAAGTTCTAGTGTTCATCTTTGGAAGGTTGTGGAGCATGGCTTCTTTACTTCAACCCCCACAACATGACACCCACCAAGGAGATAAACAATCAACACAATGCCACTGCCATGGCCATTATCCAAGTTTCATTGACTCCTGAGCAAATGACCCACATTAGATCTTATGAGACCACCAAGGAAGCTTGGAGTTCTATCCAAAGAGTCTATCTTGGCAACAAAAGCACTCAAAGCTCCGATTTTGAAGAAATGCACTATCAAGCTGATGCCTTCTTTGGAAAGGAAGATGAGACTCCCGAAGAGCTCTATCGGAGGGTCATGACCCTTTCGATTAGGATGATTGACCATGGAAATATATATGTGGATGATAAGTGGAACAAGCGCAAGTTCATGCAAGCCATCTTGCCCTTCCGAAGAGAAATGGCCAACAATATTTGCTCAAGGGCATACCTCTATACCATGTCCTCTAATGAAGTGTTGAGTGAGTTTGTGGCTCTTGGAATCATGAACAAGACCACCGATGATGTTATCGCTCGTGATCGAAGAATGGATTCTCCAAATATTGGTTTGAAATCCAAGGCTTATGTCTATGAAGAAGAAGATGAATTTGTGGAAGTGATATGAGGCGATGATGAAGACATAAAGTGTGCCTTGCATGAGAAATTGGCCTTAGTCTCAAGAAGGTTTTGGAAGAACCAAGGAAAGCGTAACCCCTCAAAGATCGTCACAAGTAGCTCAAGACCCAAGTTGAGATCGTGTTACAATTGTGGAGAAACCAACCACTTTATTGCCGAGTGCCCATATGAGAAGAGAGAAGACCATCGAGGACAGCTTATATTAAAGTCCAAGTTCAAGACCAATCCAACCAAGAAATTCATCCAGAAAGTCCAAAACAAGAACTTAGGGAACAAGAACCACCCCAACAAGGAGCCACAAAAATATGTTTTATTGGCTCGTGAAGAATACGAAGAGAATAATGAGAATGGGAGTGATGGTGAAGATGATGGAGAGATTGTGGGTGTGGCTGCCTGATGAGGGGTAACCTCGGCAATGCCCATGGTTATGGACTTAGGTTTCGTGGAAAATAGAACGCTAGGGATTTCGTTAGATGTCAGGCAAACAAGGGAGTTGAAGTTGCATGATTATTAGTGGACAATACTATTACAGATCACTTGGGGGGTTTTCGGTGCCTCCTCATAGGCTTCTTCCATCCTATATATAATAGGCCAGGTCCCAAAGCCATATACGGATAGGTTACATATGTTCGATTACAACGTCAATACAATGTCGGTTCATCTTTCCTTTCCTAATATAACTAAGGTTTTTGTCGGATGCTTCTTGGGCCATCATATTCAATCTTCATGGATCATGAGCCTTTATACAACCAGGGTAGCAAATCATAAGTACCCGAGTAATCATACCCATGTCAGTAGCCCGCGGGACTTTACCTGAATCATAGATTCTGGTTGAGTCTCAAAGATATTTTTAGTTTTTCTATGTTTTGAGATTTTATGATTTTATAGGGATTTGGTACAACAGGCCTGATGCATCCGACAGATCGGGAATCAGTTAATTGCTCCTAGACAAAGACACTGTAGACCTACATCAAATTCAGGTCCCTAGGCCTGAACTCGAAATTATAACTAGCGTAACTCAGTTCGAGCCATTGAGGTCTTATCGAATACTGAATTCTAATTCTATTTTATCGGGTACCCAACGCGTCCGTCAGGATTTTTCATCGTATTGTTGATCCGTATATTTTACTGGCAGAGCGTATTCTTGTGCAATTACCAGGATACACAGGACGAACCCTAGGGTTTTACCTTCATGTCGTGGACACGTCATTCGGATTTTTTGTTGCGTCGGGCGCAATCCGAGATTTTTGTATATATTTTATCGATTGCCTTGTTTGGCTGTTGGAATTGCTGAAGTTTACCATTTCCCGTAGACGCTCCCGATAGGAGTAATTATTTTGCGGATACCAATACTTATTGATCTCAACACACGAGGATAATTTTATCTTCGAGTATTGTCTTGGAACAAATGAACTTTCTTCATTAGGTGCGCGATAGCGCTCTTGATAGGAGTAGCCCCCGAGGCTATGTTCGAATGTTTTTATCGGGACATAGGCTCGAAAACTTATGTTGTAAATATTTTTGACAATGTCACCTTGTGTTTTGTCGGGTGTGCGCCCAACGCTCCCGATAGGAGTAGCCACCGAGGCCACAGTCAAGATATTTGTATTCGATTGTAGTCTCAAAGTCTCTCTTGCTGAGGAATTTTCTTCGACTCAAATTTTTTTGATTCTTTTCCTCGGGTCCTTGTCCTTTTGATATCGCCGAAGTTTTCTTTGTGACTTGTATGGTATGACGTCACTAATGACGAATTTACACTGTGGTTTCCCAGAGACACGTCTCAATGGGATGTTTCGAATGTGGGATCCTGCAGCAGTAATGATGACACGTGGGTGGCGTATTCTGTGGAGTTTTTGAATGCATGTCCCCTTTTTTATGCGAAGATCGAGGCGTCGTGCGGGGTTTCTCCGTTTTTACCGCAGTAATAATTGCTTAGGATTTTTCCTTTTTATATCTTCTGACACGCGTCGCTATCTTATGTGTTTCCGACGGTTCAATTTTACATCGAACAGCTGAGTTGCATGCTTTGTCTCTTTATAAAGGAAATGAGGCTTGTTTTACTACTTTTACCTCTTCTTCGCTGGCTTCATCTTCTTCCTTGCGCCCTGCCTGTCTTTGACTCTCTCGTCTACTCCTGCTTTCCTCCGCGTGCTAGTGTTGTTCCTCAATCACCATGGATAAGAGCAGGGTGGGAACTTCCGCTACGGCCACCAAGGCCACAAGGAAGAGTGTTATCGGAAGGGCCCCATCGAAGTGCTCTGCACGAGATTTGCGTGAGGCACGGAACTCCGATCATCTTGAGGAAGGCACCTTCAAGCTTCCAGGGGATGAAGCCGCTCCCATCCCCAAATCTGGCTGGAGGGTAATGTTTCTCTCCTTTTTATTCCACGGCCTTTCTCTCCCTGTCCAAGAATTTCTTCGAGGTCTCCTCTTTTTCTATGGCATGCAGCTGTATCAGCTCACGCCCAACTCTATCCTTCATGTTGCTTGCTTTGTTACCCTTTGTGAATGCTTCATCGGGATCCATCCTCATTGGGGCATGTGGAAGTACTTCTTCTATGTTCGTCAGAATGCCACCAACACCATTGTTCATGATGTTGGTGGCGCCATTTTCTCCGTTCGCTCCGAAGTCGATTATTTTTACTTCAAGATTACTCATTATATTCCATCCAAGGGTGGAAACCAAATGGTTTTACATCAAGGATCAAAAAGTTGAGGGTCAATATTTTGGCTTAGCCCCTTTTGACCCCAAAAAAACTTGTCAAAACTCGATTCTTGGGATCAGCGTCCAACTCCTGAAGAAATGATGGAGACCCCTTCTTGCCCGCATTGACAAACTGCGTCACGAGGTTGGCATGGAATTGTAGGGACTTCAACTCCTGGCGTATTTTCCGTGGATCCGTGTGCAGCCTCTTCAGGTGAGGCTTTCTAGTATGTGGGCATATACCGGCAAGAAAGACCCGATGAGGATTTCACCGGATGATCTTACCCTCAAGGTCTATGAAAAAAGGGTTAAGAACTTCACCACGATGACCAAGAAAAGTTTGGTTCCCTCTTATTGCCGTGTAGAGCCATTTGGCAAGAAGAAACGCCTTCTAGAGGTAAATTTCCATTGGCTTCCTTTTTTTCCTTTACTTTCTATGTGGATGCGCTTTTATTCTTTACGAGTATCCTCCCTTTTGATTGTTGGCCTTCTGTCATATAGGATTATGATCATCTATCTTCGCTTCCTCCTCTCCCCAAAAGCGGTGAGCTCCTAGCCAATCCTTCTTTATCCAACGATCTTCCTATGGTTGGGACTGCTGGCGATGAGGAGATGGAGGCATCTATCACTGAATATTCATCGAGGACCCAGTCTCTTCCGTCGGCTCACTCTAAAGATTTTTGCATGGCGTCTGTTGGCGAAAAAATAAAACATCCTGATGCAGTAGAGACAATTGAAGACTCGGATTACTCCACTGGCTCAAAGCCTCTACGCGTCGTCCCAGTTTCATCGGCTCCTCCCCAGATGAACATGTTCCACTTTATGCAGGATGTTTATTCGTAAGTACTCATTGCCCCTTTATTGATTTTTTGGATGGGCAAGTTATTGAGTTCTTTTGTGTTTGCTTTTGCAGTGGTGATGGCAGGGAAGATCCTCCCATGTCTCCTCCTGGTACATTTGTTTCCCCTCCTTCAATTAAATCTCCACAGCCGTCCATAGATCCAAAGGAAACGCATGTGTCTCCTACGAATAAGAGTGTCCAAAAAGATGTCACCACTTTGCCAAAGCTGCCACCACATAAAAGAATAAGAATGGCTAGCAACGGCGTGGTGATATCCGAGAATCCTGCCGAAGTGGATATGCGGGATGTAAGTAATTGTTTGTTTTTAGCGTGTTTTGCGGCTTCTCTCTTTGCTTATTTTTCCCGATGCTCTGCTCTTTGTGTTTTGCAGCCGTTGATGCGTGAGATGGTCGATGTGGCTTCTCACTTTATCAAGATCTGTAATGAAGCCAAAGAACTGAAAGGTATGTTCTTTTCGTCTTTAAGAATTCCACGCCCCTCCTTTTTCCTGAGTTTTGCGTTTACTTTTCAATTGTCCAGCCACTGCCAAAGAGTCCGGGGTCATCCGAGACGAGGCGGTAAAGTGTGCCGAAGATTTGGAGGCTAAGCTGCAGGTCACCGAGAAGGCTCTGGAGGAGGCTAACTAGAAAGTTAGTGCTGACACCAAAGAAAAGGTGAAACAGGTTGCTGCGCGAGATGAAAATCTTCGGAAGCGCTTGGAGTCCCTCAATGCTTCATTGACTCGTGAGTGTGCTATCTTCTAGAATTTTTTGTTTTTATTCTGCTTCTTCTCTTTGATTCTTATTTTTACTTGCGTGTTTGTAGAGTTGACGGGCCAGAATTTGGTGCTGGACAAAGATAAGAGGGTTGACCTTTTATCGGATGCTATTGGCACTTTAGAGGCCAATAGTGTTCATGGGCACAATCTTCTTGTCCACTCGTACCGTTCCTTTAAAAGCTTACATGCCGAAGTTTTTCCAGCGAAAGAAGTGCCGACCGATCTGAACAACCTTGTCGCTATTTTTGGCGTTGATCCAAGCCTGCTTGTTGGTTATAGCGTCATGTAGTCGAAGAGTGGCACTAAAACTTTGATGGTATTGGCGATGGCGCATGGCGCACAGTGAGAAGGTCGACTGGTAGAAGGTTGGTTCCTTTGTCCCAGTCACCTCTAGTGGCGAAGCAGTTGATTTGAAGCCTTTTATTAAGAGGGCCAAGAAGTACTCTCGGCTGATTTTGGGCATAGGCGCGGATCCAGAAAAATCAGCTGCCCCTTCTTCGGCTGGTGCTCCTTCATTGAATGTTGCTCCAGTTATTCCTACAACTAGCGCTCCATCCGCTAGTGCAGCTTTATCTGTAGAAAAGATTGCTCCGTAGTTTGTTTTTTAGCCTTCAGTACCTTTTGCTTCCATTACTATAATGAACTTGACTTATCTTGTTTAAGCGCCTCATTTTGCTGAGAGACAGCTTCTGTATATATATATATATATATATATATATATATGAATTGTCCCTTGTGTGATGAAGGCTCTGTATTTTCATGTGCCCTGCCAGATATTGTGTGATTCGGCAACTCCTTCTGCGCCATTCTAGACTTCGGATTCGATCCCATCTTCATCTGGGTTGGGTGCGACTGAGACTGCTGTTGTTCGTGCAGAGAAAATTGTATGCAGAGAAAATTGAGTAGGTGAAGAACTTGAAGAAAAACTTTGGTTTGTCCAATCGATGGTGGATATTGCTCAACCAAAAATGCGCCAGGCCCTGGATCATGAGGCGTACTTCTTGGAGGAAATTTCCAGGACAAGCGAAAAGATGATGTGTGAGTCTTCCGCGTTATTTTGTGTTGCTTCCTGTTTTTTGCAGGGTTTTTAATTTTTTCTTCCTTTTTTTCCTGTAGGCATTCGATTATGCGAGAGGGAAGAAAACCAACATCTGCTCAACTGAATCCAAGATCTTGTGGCTTCTTCTCAAAATTCCGAAACGGACTTTTGGATTGATCACCGTCGCGCCTATGATGTGGCTTTGCTTCAAGACCGCGTGTCGAAGGTGGAATAGTTTGTCAACTGCCGCCACAGATCGTTGCCCATTGTATACAATGCCATGTTTCCCCGGGATCCTCAGCCTCATACTCTATCGGATTTACTAGCGAAGTTTCGGCAGGGTTAGAGGATTCATCACTGTGTGAATCTCTAACATGTGGCGGGTGACAAACTTGTGCTTTCTTGGGTGCACGCGCACCATCTGACACTAGACTTGGATGTTGTATCATTAGGGCTGCCTCTCTGGTGGTGGTCTTGTTAATATGGCGCCTCATTATGCCACCGCCCGTAGTCCTCCTATTAGGATTGTCCGAAGGTGCCTAGAGGCAGACGAAGATTTGTTCATATTTTGCCATCTGACTATTTTTTTTCATTGTGTACCTTTGTACTTTAGAGAATATTGTGTGACGCCATTGTATTTGTCAAAAAGGTTGTATGTTTATATGAGATTTTGCTTATTCGCGTAGGACACCCTTTATTTGCACGTTATATAGGACCCGACGATTGAGCATTTTTGGCGTAATTGTCGAAGCCCCCGTGTATTGAATTGATGAGTAGAACAACATATATCTCGAAACCCAGTTTTTGGAACTTTTCTTTATTTATCGTCGAATATCAGAGGGTATATTTTTTGGCATGTTCGTCTGGCCGTTGGTCTTATTGAATATAAAATGCATAAAAGTAAAAAATCTTCCTAAAGTACGTGAATTTTGTCTCGTGGTGCTCCATCATGCTCAGTGTGGGTTTAAGGGGGGTTTCATCTTTTCGACTGGAGGCGCCATGTATTCACGATGGACCAGATAGAAAGGTGGTTGGTTTGCTGGATCGCTTATAGTTGGGAAATCGATGGATACGCGTAGGTCGACGCCTTTTTGGGGACAAGTATTAGGTTGATACCCATGTTGCTTTTGTTATCTCTACGATGCAACATGTATTTGTGAGGCGGGGAACTTGCTCTCCAATGGCCTTTATTCATCGGCTAGATTGTTCATTGTCTGTTGTGTTTGATCTTGTTGGGTGCTCGTTGGGTTCCTTTTGGGCTTCTTGTGTTTTGATGGTGACATGGGTATACCCTACAAGTACTCGAGTTTGGTATACATGGTCCAGATACGGCAGAAGCCCACAGTGTTGCCAAGGCCCAATGAAAAATTCGAGTGGCCCACAGACTCTCGATTGCTTGCGAGACAAGATGAAGCTTAAGATAGAAAGTTCAAAGGGAAAACCCTAATCTGTAACCGACTCGACCTGCTACCGAGACCTAGCCTATCTATATAAAGGCTAGGAGGGGACGGCGAGGAGGACAATCACAACCCTAGTTTCCACAACTCTCGCCAGATTGCATCTGTGCGCCCCTGTAATCTTCGATTCCTTCATTAATTCCAAGAGCAGACAAGCAGGAGTAGGGACCTCTACGAGGCCTGAACCTGGGTAAACCTTGCGTCCCTGTGTGCTTGTTTGCTAGCCGATTGATGCCTCTAGCGCTCCCTCCTTCTCCAAAACCTAAGTCCATAACAATGGGCATTGACGAGTTAAACCCTCATCGATTGGTGTCGTTTGTGGGAACTGGGAGTGCTGATGTTGCGGTTTCTTTAGCCCCATCAACCGCGATCTACAACTCTACAACAGCGGAGATTCGCCAGCTCTTCGGTGCTTTCGACTTCACCGTCCACATGCTGGCCACTCGCCCGGATTTCGAGTCCGTGGGCGACGGGATTAGCCTGGCGATCGGGAGCTTCCCCTTCCAAGTTGGCCAATTGGGCATTCTTCGCATGTCTGACCAGCCGACGACACCCGTGATGGCTCTAGCATCGTGGTTCCCTCCACCAATCGACACCCTCAGCAAGCTCAATGCCCCGACAACAGCTAGGAGCACGGATAGCGACAACAGTCGCGGATCTGATCTGGGTGATCTAGCCACAAAAGATGGAGCCTACGGCTCCGGATCTGAAAGTTGTGGGAGCAACAACTTCCCCAACCACTTCATGTGCACCGTCATCAACGCGGTTGATACCACTGCCAATCGCGAAAACATCGGCACCGGATCTGGCACCGGGCCACCCAACGGTGGCATACCCAACGACGGCCCACCCAACGACGACATACCTAACGGCGGCCCCACCAACGGTGGCAATGGAGCGCCCATCAACAATGGAGCGGGAGGAGAACCGCCGACCATAGTGAACGAAAACACTAGAGAGCGTGTAGTGATCAGGCTCAACGACAACGAATGGGCCTACTGTCGAGAAGCTCTACGGGGCAATCCTCTGCCCCTCAACTCCATGTAGGACATGCTGATGGGCTACCATTGGATGCTGAAGGAGGAATACAGATGCCAGCTACATGCAATGACGCAAATCGAGGCACGCAAAAAGGTGGCGGACGAATCAAGCCTTTGGCGAGCTGGGCTCTCCTCCACGGAGGATCCTCCTCTAAAGGTAACGAGCACGTGGCCAACAAAAGGCGATCTCGACTGGCCTACCTCACCGAGCAAGAGTGCGTGGAAGCCGCAAAAGTCCTCGACTTCGGCTCCATGATGGTGGATACGCGGGGCAACGTGCTCCTGAAGACACCGCAAGCTGCGGTAACAGTGGCCACCATGTACCTCCTCGACAACCAGCCGCCAGCTAGAGACCCGCGAGCTACCATGCACTGATCTACGATCGCAGGCTTGGGGCTAATCGAGGCTGCCCTTAACAAGGAGCCAACACCAGAGACAAAGAAAAGAAAGGCTCTGGCAAAACGCTACTCTTCGCCCTCATCCAGCGATGGTAGCCACGATCTGTCTCAGTGTCGCCGCTCATGGCGGCACGATTGCGACTACGACGCGCGTGATGACATCACACAGCACAAAGTCGACAAAATGCGTGCAAGACGCGCTCATTTGACTGACTCTGAAGATGAAGACGTGGAACTCTGCGGCGCTAGATGCTTCAGCAGAGCCATTAGGAAAAAGCGAATGCCTAAAGGGTTTAAACTCCTATCAGAGAACCCAAAATTCAACGGCCTACAGGACCCGAAGATCTGGTAGAGGATCATATCTCCTCCGTCAGGCTCCACGGCGGGAGTCAAAGCACGGCCATGCAATGCCTGCAGCTGCAGCTGCATGGCGCAGCTCGCGCATGGCTCAACAACCTCCCGCGCGGATCCATTCGCAACTGGGAAGAGCTGGTCTACAGTTTCGTGCACAACTTCAAGGGCACTTACAAAAGGCCCGCATCAATCGAAGAACTAAGAGGTTGCCAACAAAGATCTGGAGAGTTGCTACGTTTGTACATTCAAAGGTGGTCCATCATCAAGAACTCCGCAGAAAACATCTCGGAGGACCGTGCAATCGACGCGTTCAACGGTGGAGTTTGCCGCATAGAGCTCAGGGAGGAGCTGGGCCGCTCGAAGCCCAAAACGATCGACCAGCTGATGGAAATCGTGAATCGATGGGCGGACGGAGAAGATTCGGTGAAAAACCGCGCTCACTCCAATGATGACGACGACCTCGGACGCAGACGCGACCGCCGAAGCAAGCGTCGAATGCACATCTACGATGACCACGACGACGTCAATATGGTTGCAGCCGGCTACGCCGACAAACGCAACGACAACCGCAACCACGGTTATCGCAGCGGTGGATACCGCGACTCCGGGAAAACCATGCAAGTGTGGTAGCGTCGCACTCGCAAAGAGGCACCCGCAACATCTATCGAGGACAAACTGTCCGGGCCATGCAACGTGTACTTCTACATCGACAAGCACGACAGCAAGAAAAAGTCCAGCCACCTTCTCAAGGACTGTCGTGAGTTCCTCAAACTCCATGAGGGCCTGGCTCAGATGAATCTCCACCACCACCCGGACCACCACCACCCGCGGCCGCGCCGGTCCAGCACCACGGAGGCGAACCATATCCGCGAGTCGTAGGCAACATGATGATCCAAAAAGGGCATCCCTCAAATCGAGTGCAGAAGGCCATCACTCGCCAAGTCAACTTGGCAATAAACTCCCCACCTTCCACCACTAAGTACCTCTGTGGAAGTGACTCATGCATCACCTTCGACAAGCGTGACCATCCGCGTCAAGTCCCTCGTCCAGGCCACAGTCCCCTCGTACTCGAGGCATAGATCGGAGGTTTCATTGTGAGTCGCGTCTTCATGGACGGCGGGAGCGGCATCAACCTCATGTTCGCAAGTACCTTGCGTGCGATGCGGATCCCTCTGACCTGTTTGGAGGTCTCAGACACGATGTTCCATGACATTTTCCCAGGCAAGGGCATATATCCCCTGGGAAAAATCAACCTCAACGTCATCTTCGGCATGCCGAAAAACTTTCGGCTAGAGCGCATCAACTTTGAAGTCATCGATTGGCCTTCGCAATACCACTGCATCCTCAGATGTGTCGCGTTCGCTAGGTTTATGGCAGTTTTGCACTACGCCTACCTGCAGATGAAAATGCCAGGTCCAAACGGCGTCATTACAATCAACGGAAGCTTCGAGAGGTCCGACAGCTGTGACAGGGAATTCAATGGAATCTCCCAATCCTTAGGCATGCAGGAGGAGCTCGCAAGATTGAAGGAGTCGACAGACAACAGTCTACCTCCACTGAGCAGGCCAAGTTCACCTGACCTATCATTCGACTAGTCGGTGCACACGAAGAAAGTCTAGGTCCACCAACGGACCCGACAAAGACGGCCCTCGTCGC
Source organism: Avena eriantha (assembly GCA_910589775.1). NCBI lineage: Eukaryota > Viridiplantae > Streptophyta > Magnoliopsida > Poales > Poaceae > Avena > Avena eriantha. Next base: position 306,920,375 of record OU342743.1, read on the forward strand.
CAATAACCTGAGTTCTGCATAGGAACTCGCGCTTGTCGAATTCCTCCGTGAGCACTGGGAAATATTCGCCTGGTGTCCAGCGGACATGCCAGGGGTTCCTAGGGAATTCGCCGAGCACTCACTCAACGTGAATCCAGAGGCAAGGTTAGTCAAGCAGACAATATGGCGACTGTCTGAACCAAGAGAAAAAGCAGTCGGAAATGGAGATCAACATACTCCTCGACGCAAACTTCATACGCGAGATCAAGGAAAACACCTGGCTCGCTAACACAGTGCTCATGCCTAAAAAAGAGACGGATATCCTGTGGATGTGCGTGGACTTTACCTCCCTGAATAAGAACTGCCAAAGGATCACTTCTTGCTGCCGCGAATCGACCAAATCATCGACTCCACCACGGGATGTGAACGCCTATGCTTCCTCGACGCCTACTCAGGCTACAATCAGATTCGAATGAAGGAGGAAGATCAAGAGAAGACGGCATTTACAACACCCTTTTGTGTGTTCTGCTACAACACCATGCCCTTCGGGCTAAGAAATGCAGGAGCTACCTATCAGCGGTGCATGCAGGCCTGCCTCAAGAACCAACTTGGTCGCAATATCCAAGTCTACGTTGACGACATCGTCATCAAAACCAAGAAGGAAGCTTCATTAATCAACGATCTCCGCGAGACCTTTGCTAACCTCGACCGCTACCGGATCAAGCTCAATTCAGACAAATGCGCCTTCGGCGTACCATCTGGGCAGCTACTTAGGTATCTCATCTCTGCGAGAGTAATCGAAGCAAACCCAAAGAAAATAAAGGCCATACTGGCCATGGAGAAGCCAAAGAACATAAAAGGCGTCCAACGGCTAGCTGGGCGAATCGCGGCGCTCAGTCGATTCATCAGTCGAATGGGCGAAAAAGCACTGTCCTTCTACCAACTCCTTCGCAAGGCTGACAAGTTCGAGTGGACAGACGAAGCACAAGAAGCATTTGAAGACCTCAAGCGTCTACTATCCACTTCACTAGTACTGGCGACGCCTCGCGAAAAGGAGCCACTGCTGCTCTACATCTCCGCCACCAACCAGGTAGTCAGCACTGTGCCTGTGGTGGAGCGAGCTGAAGAAAATAAAGTCCATGGGGTACAACACCCAGTATACTACCTCAGCGAGGTGCTCATGCCAACAAAGCAATGGTACTCGCACTACCAAAAGCTGACCTATGGCGTCTTCATGACAGCCAGGCGACTGCGCCACTACTTCCAGGAGCACACAATCGTGGTGGTAAACAATGCCCCGCTCGGGCATATACTCAATAATCCTGACGCCATCGGACGAGTCGCGCTCTGGGGAATCGAGTTGTCTCCACGAGACATCACATATGAAAAGCGTGACGCGATCAAATCACAAGTTCTCCCGGACTTTCTCATGCACTGGATGGAGAACCAGCTCCCCGACAAGCCAGACATGTCCTACCTTTGGACAATGCACTTCGACGGGTCCAAGAGAAAGGACAAAGCTGGCACAGCTGTCATACTGACATCGCCCCAGGGAGACAAGATGAAGTACATTTTGCGAATGCAGTTCACCGCCTCCAACAATGAAGCTGAGTATGAAGCCCTAATCCATGGTATGCGGATGGCGAAAGCCTGCGGTGCCAAAAGGCTCATCATCTACGGCGACTCCAAACTGGTAGACAATCAAACGATGCACGAGTGCGACGCACTAAGCGACAACATTATCGCCTATCACGGCCTCTACGACACACTCGAAGGAGACTTTGACGGCTGTGAGCTACGGCACGTAGGTCGCGAAAGCAACGAAGAGATGGACACACTCGCCAACATTGGCTCGAACTGCGCCCCTATACCACCTGGGGTGTTCCTCGAGCGCATCTACGAGCGCTCCGTCAAGCCCAAGGCTCCATAGAAGAAAGCAAGAACATCAACGGACTCAGGGGCTTCGCCACCTAACGAGCCAATGGCACTCGACGACATGGAGCTCGATACAGGACTCGAAGGGCTAATGGGCGTCATGATGATCGAGCCATCTTGGACACAGTCATACATCACGTACATGCTCAGCAAAAGGCTGCCAGAGGACCCGACTGATGTGCGACACATCGCACGACGATCCAAGGCATTCGCCGTCATCAACGGCGAATTATACAAATGCAACATTACCGGAGTACTCCAACGGTGCGTCTCCAACGGGGACGGAAGGGCCGTCCTCCTCGACATACACGAAGGCACCTGTGGGCATCATGCTGGCAGTCGCGCCCTTGTCGCCAAAGCTCTACGAGCTAGATTCTACTAGGCCACGGCCATGCATGACGCCAAAGATATCGTCCAACACTGTAATGCTTGCCAGCGATTCGCGGACAAGCCTCACGCACCTAGCGCGGAACTCAGGCCAATACCATTGGCCTGGCCCTTCGCACAATGGGGACTCGACATGGTCGGCAAGCTCCCAAGGTCCTCACGAGGAGGTTATGTCTACCTCTTGGTCGCAATCAACAAATTCACCAAGTGGATCGAGGCCATGCCGGTGACGAATCAATCAGGAGCCAGCACCGTCAAGTTCTTCGAGTCCATTGTCTACTGCTTTGGGGTGCCACATAGCATCATCAAGGATAATGGGACAAACTTCACCTCCAAGGAGTTCCAGGAATTCTGCGAAAACCTAGGAATCAACGTAAGCTACGCCTTGGTGGCTCACCCGCAGACCAACGGTCAAGTTGAAAAGGCCAACGGCCTCGTGTGCGGTGGAATCAAGAAGCGGCTCCTTCGGCCACTTATACAAGCCGCTGGATGCTGGCCAGACGAACTACAATCTGTACTTTGGAGCCTGCGCACAACTCCAAACAGCGCTACAGGCTATACTCCGTTCTTCATGGTGCACGGTGCTGAAGTGGTGCTACCCGCAGAAGTGCGCTTCGAAGCCCCACGGGTGGTCGCATACAGCAAGAAGGAATCTACCCTCGCACTCGAAGACCCCGTCGACTTCCTTGACAAGGCACGCGAGATATCAGTGGAGAGATCAACAATCTACCAGCAGATCCTCCGCAACTACCATAGCAGAAGGCTACGCCCCAGATCCTTCGTTGAAGGAGACTTGGTCCTGCGACTAAAGCAACGAGGGCATCTCAAGCTAGAGTCCCCTTGGGAGGGACCATACGTGATTACAGAAGTAATCCCAGGTGGCGCCTATCGCCTTAAAGATTTCGAGACAGGAGTCACATACTCCAACCCCTAGAATGTCACGCAGTTGCGTCGTTTCTACCTTTAGTCGTTTTTACATTACAAATAAGGCTATTCAGCCAGGCTACTTAGCCACACATTGTACCTCGTACTATTCTGCGAATAAATAAAGCTAAGTGCCCCAAAACTCTGTGTATTTTTTCTACTCCCCTGCAATTTCATCACTCGGGGGCTGCGCCACCCTATACACTCCTGTTCTACGAACTAATCGCGGTATCCTGAGTAGCTGAGCACTAATCGAACCCTTGATAAACACGAACCCAGCTGTAGCGCACCTGACAGGTTGGCAAGGTGCTGAGATAAACACACGCCATGCTAACGAAAAGGAACCGCAGAGTGCAACACACTCGAAAAATATATAAGCTAACAAGATCTTCACTTATCAAGGGTGCTCAATACACCAAATACAATCGTAGGAACTTTACAACACTTATACAATTATGTGCAGGATACAAAACATGCTACTGCCGCAAAATAAGAATGTTTGTCTGCTCCTCGAAGAAATCGACAATGTCCTCTGCTGGCCGATCAACCGCTTGATAGTGCGGAACCATGTCCCAGGTCATACCTTCTGGCGGAGGCGGCGGTCCAGCTGCAACAGACGCAACATCTACATCTGGCCTATGTAGTCACACCAGCGACAACGTAGCCTTAGCACCAGCTACTAACTATCGCCGCACGCACTCGCGAATCGCACTCAAATCTTGAAACTTCGCCAGGAGGGCCAGCATACTTGAAGGGACGGCGTCCAATGGGAACATCGTTTGATAAATATGCCTAAGGCATGACTGCGCCTTCTTAAAATAAATAAGTACTCGAGAAGCACGATCCTGCAGGGTCGCAAGCGCGATCGCACGATCGTGATCCACCCAAAAGTACCCACTCACCTGAAGTTTCTCCTGGGTCAGGTCATTCATTCGAATGGCAACCCGGTCCTTCTCATCCTGCGGATGATGAGCACTGAAAACTACACCAAGCAAAACGACAAAGTGTGAAGACAAGGCATCGCCGCGACTGACTAAAAGAAAAGATAAGAGAGCAGAAAGCTAACATTTGAATTGCTCATTTAGCTGTGCCACTTCTTCCGAGAGATACTTCTCGCGCGCAGTGGCCTTCTCCGCTTTCGACTTCCACACATCCGCGCTACCACGGATGATGGGCAACTCGCGCTCTAACTGCTTAATGCAGTCGCGTAGTCGCGAAAGCAATGATAGTTCATCCACCTTTGAACGCGGCTGCGCCGTGGTTTCATCGGTGGAAGGAAGGTCACGAGGACCACTCGAAGGACCGCTCGAAGTACCCTATCACAATCAAGCAAGAATCAAATAAGGGCCAGAAATACATTGATAAAGGCATAACTGCATTCAAGCACATCAAAGTCTCGACAGGTATACTCCCATAAAAGCATAGTTTCAACCCGAAATAACTACAACTATTAGAGATTGGCTACTAAGGAGCAATCTGCTTCTTCGACTTTGACTTTGACTTTGGGGGCCTCATCGAATCCGTGGCAGTCTCTAACGCCATAGACTTTCCGGTGCCAGCCCCTGATGTCGCAGCCTTCGCCGCCTTCTTCGCTCACTGCAGCTCCTCGAAGTATTTGGCGACTGTATTGATGAGCTGCGGCCCATACTTACCACAGCTAGTAGCGAAGGGAGCAAACAGTACCTGTTGGCCATCTGCGCCGACGGGTATCGCCTTGGAGATCGCGGCAGGGTCCACCTCCACGCCATAGGATTGCACCATCGCGAGTGCCATGGTGACGCCGACAGACCACTGGGAGTTCCTGAAGTCCACGGGAATACCTCTAGGAAGGGATTACACCAGATCCTCAAGGTTGTCAATCAGCTCATCCTTGGGAGTTAGATCCTCACGGATGAGACTGAGCACACCCTTGGCATTCGTCAACGTCCCCTAAAGGGAAGCATTGCGGTCTTCGACTGCCGCAACGGCGCTTGCCAATGTATCAGCGCGACGCAAAGACTGGGCGTCAAAGCTCAGGCCGTTGGCATCTGCATACACAAAAGTGTTAGCACAATAACACGATGTCGAAGCAAAGAGCAATGAAAATTCAGCTAAAAGAATACCTGAGAGAGACTTGACAATCGAGAAAAGTTGCTCCTCGAACAACTTCTCCCTCTCAGTAGTGGAAGCGCGGAGATCCTCTTCTTGCTTTCGCGACTCCTCTAGAGTTGCGATTGCTTCGTCGTGATTCTTTGTCACCGCGGCAAGCGTCTTCTCGAGTGCGGCAGCACGACGAAGAAGTTCATTGTGCTCAACTACAATGCACAGGGTGTATCATCAATTGAACTCATAAATTTCACAAAGACAAAGACGAAGCCAAAACTAACCTTCGAGAAACACGATGACGATTGTCCAGTAGCGCATGCTGTCAACCCATGACAAGGACTTGCTCTGCCAGGCGAGCAACTTCCTTCACGATGAGCTGCCTCAGAAAACAAAGGATCAGCAGACAACACCAAGTATAAATTTGACTGCCAACACAACAAAAGGACGCTTACGTGATCCTCTAGAGACTCCGAAGATGACTGCCGCACAGTCGTCCGGGAAGCCATCTGGTGTTCCCCAGCATGCAGGGAACTCGACGAGTTGTGCCCGGAGTGGGCCGCCAATGGAGGAGAAGGAGATCGTTCAGCCACTTCCTTGGCCTTGGAGTCTGCGACTTCGGACTCCTTCACAAATTGGACATTGTCAGAAGATGACGACGCTGCTCGACTACAAAACACATCAAGTAAAAACTTCAGGGAAAAAGCAACTCCAAAAAGGAACCGAGGCGAGGTCGTGAATGCAGAACTCACCAATCAAATTTATCAAGGTCGAAGGCTTGCTCCTCCGACTCCAACGACTCCTTCGGCAATCGCATCTTCTTCCGGGCAGGAGAAGCCATTGAGCGCATAGGAACGGCGGGGATTATCCCCTCCGCAACAATAGAAGGACCTTCTGGCGTCGTCGGCTACGAAGCATCTAAGTCCTCGCTGCGAGAACACTTGCGAGTATCATGGCCGCTAGACTCGGGGGTTCCCTCCTCCTATTCAATTGGGACGGTCGATTCTGACTCATCCTCTTCATCCACTTTGCGAGGGATAACCCCTTCAGGACGAGGGGGTAAATTGGAAGACACCTTCCAGTCCTGCAATGAGAAGATACATCATTATATATCAAGCCCTTGTTAGCAATCGACAAAATAAACTACTTTGTAGTACAGTTCTACCTCAGGAGGAGGGTTAGAGGCGTCGAAAGGAGGCACGGCTAGTTCACCTGGGAGAGCCTCCTTGGCGGTATACTTGGTCACCAATCGCACCCTCCTATCCACCTCACCCGCAGAAATGCCCTCGGCAGACACGTGAGTGACATCATCAGCGCCGGTCCAGCAGTACATAGGGTGCACTCTGGCCTGCAGAGGCTGGACGTAGCGGCGCAACCAGGTGCGAATGAGAGCGGTGCCACCTTCTTCCTTGCCTATGCGGTTTTCGAGGGCGCAGACACGCTTATACAACACTTCTGTTTCCGCGGACTCGTCGGGCATAATGACACTCTTCCAGGAGCGCCTCTGATAACCCAAAAGTATAGGGGATCGTGTGTAGCCTTTTCGATAAGTAAGAGTGTCAAACCCAACGAGGAGCTAAAGGTAGGATAAATGTTCTCTCAAGTTCTATCAACCACTGATACAACTCTACGCACACTAAACATTTGCATTATCTTGGAAATAAAACTAGAGCAACAATACGAGTAATAGAGATAGCTTTGCATAATAATACATAACAAGAAAGTAAAGCTAGTTGCTGCAGCAATAAAATACACTAAACTAATAAAACCATGAGTGTGGAATAGTGGTGGTAATTGTGGTGGCTTTGTCCAAGTTTAAATAGCGAATAGATCGGGTTCATTGTCTTCGGTGCAGTTTTCTATGTGGGAGAGGCTAAATATACATGCGCTTCACTACTTGAAATTACATGTACTATATGATTGAATTGTTAGCAAACATCTGTAAGTACTAATCAATGCATTAAGGTTTTCCCAACCATATCCTTAAGTTTAATGGTCCTCTTACTCCCATACGTGCAACGTTCCGGTTCGCGTCCTCAGGTTTCTGTCACTCCGGCAGGACTTCCCCCTTCCTCTTACACATACTACAAACCCTATAATGTTTAATACATGCATGCACAAATATAATGGACACCAAAGGACTGTATCATATCAACATACAACTCTAATGAACCAAAGACGTTCAACCATTCAATCTAAGAACAAAGAAACTATGCAAGCATGACATAGATCATAGGATTATAACTTATAGCATCAAACACCATGTTTACATAGGACGGTACAGAGGTGTGTGGTAGGATGAACCACTGCATACTAAGAGGATTAGGTGATAGAGATGGCAGTGAAGATGGTGAAGAGGACGGCGTCGGCGCCGACGGCAGCACGGGGGACTCCTTCCCCGCCGCCGGTATCATGGGGGAGCACCGCCCCTTAGCCCCCTTCCTTCATGGATTCTTGGGAGCCCTCCCCCATGGAGATGTGATCCATGGGGAAGGAAAAACGTGGCTTTGGTGTCTGCAAATTCGTGGGTGGAAATGCTCTGGGCGTATTAGGTTTCCTCCCTTTATATAGCTTCTCGAATTCCCGTCATCTCATCTTGAGCTGCAGTAAATCGGGCCTAAAAGGCTCGTCCGGAATCGGAATAAGCTAAATTTTATGTCCAAAATATATGTCGCAAAATTTCCAATAACTATGTAGTTGAAGAGTTTTCCGTTTGACGCCGTATTCGACCCAAAACGTGACCATCTTCAAAAAGAGTTCTGAGATAGATTTTTGGAAAAATCTCAATTTGACTCTAACAAGGTTTCCACTTGTATTCTTCGTAATTCCTATACATCAAAGTGTACAACAAGAACGTTGTGCACTTTTGCAACTATTAATAGGTTAGTTCAAATAAATCTTAAACTTTATACAAAAAAGAGTGTCAAAAGCATATTATTACCATAAAACCATCAAAAATAATAGATACGTTATGGACGTATCAACATCCCCAAGCTTAGTTCCTGCTCGTCCTCGAGTAGGTAAACGATCAAAACAATATAATTTTTGAGGTGACATGCAGACAACACAATCTTGATCATCATTATTGTAAAAGTATTGATAGCTGGGATTAAGATACTCTAAACATGAATTATGAAAGATAGAGTTCTAACAATAAGACATGGCAACTATGTTGTAACATGAAAAGGCACAAACAAAAGATTCATGAATAAAAATACTTTGCAAGACGTTTGTTTGTTTCACATAAAGAAAGCATGATGATAATGGTATTCAGTTTGTCCCTCATAGAGTAGCAAAACATAAATGCATATGACACCTTCAAAGTTCATAAGGGTGACTAGATACAATTAGTTTAGGAACAAGCAATATCAAAGTTATGCATCAATCAACTAGTATTGGGACAATGCACACAGAACTAAGAATAACAACTATGCTCTCTTAATTAGTGCATAAAGATAGAAGGTGGAGAATCAATATAAAAGTGGAAGAAAGGCCTTCATAGAAGGAAGCAGGGATTTAAGTCTCATAAAGAGCTTCCAAAAATTATGGTACTTATTAGCTTTCAACTCTCAGTCTCCCTATCATAAGCATCTTGAAGTGATTAAGGTTATAGTGAACAAACTATGGAGTATATGCTTGACAAAGTATAAGTTGGAAATCTCATGTCCCTTGAATACGAGGGCCACTCCTCATGCTACTCAAGTTTAGTTACCGGTAAGTTCTTGTCATAGTAAGTACATGTGTATCATAGAGAACCGCCAACGGGGTACCCCTTGCCCGAGAATACGGAAGAATCCCCATATCAAAATGACAAGGCAAGCAGACAACGAGCAATTCAACAATCTTTTTATTTACCATGGGAAAATGGTGCTTTTTTTCTCTCTTTCCTCTTTTCTCATCTTTTTTTCTTTTTCTCTTTTTCTCAATCTCTATCTCTTTTTTTTATAAGAAGGATGCTTCATAGATTGCTCATTATGGTTACGCTGCAGGTTTCCACCATGATTAGGCATGGATTAGACCAGCGGCCCATGCGTTTCTCTAACACACATACATAACTCCATGGACTTATAAGCTCCCCTTTCATTTCACACCGATGACATCCATAGACAAAAGAGCATGATATCAACTGGGTACAATGTACAAGTGCAATGTTGAAAGCGTTCCCCATGACAACATGGTTCTTCTAATCCCCAACATATAAGTGCAAGCATATACAACATAGACGACACAATGGTTCAAGTTTATTAGGGGCAAGAAAAGTAAAGTGTGCCATCAAGTTTGTGAGAGCTTTAATCACTAGTTTTCTCATAACAAGTTTAGTTCGGAAGGTAGATAAAAGCATGAATATACTTGGAGTAGAAAATGCTAATAGGTAGGTATGGTGGACTCTTTGGGATAACTTGGTTTTATTTGGAGTTGGATGCATGAGTGGAACTCATACTTGGTTATGGAGGCTAGCAAAAGACTAGGAGCGACCAACTAAAAGAGCAATAATGGCCATAATCATGCAAAGCGACAAAACATCATTAATTAAAGCATAAAGTGATATTACAAGTCGAAAAATAAAGGATCATAAAGGCTATGGTGACTTGGGATAGTCATAACGTGGTGTGAGCATGCGCCAAGTCAACCCAAATAAAGCATCAAAAGAGAATACCATAATACTATGCTTTAATATGCTAAAACAACGCATGATTCTTTCAAGACACATTAAGAAATCTCAATTGTTTATAACATGTCATGCTACAGCAAAAATCACTAAGCATAAATACAAAACAATATCAAGCATGACATGACAAAGCATAGTCCACCGTAAAAAACAAGCTCTTTTTACCACTTAAGCATGAACTTTTCCTACTCTTTTCCAATCCAAACCACACTTATTTGAAAACTAATGTATGAAAGAGGGGGTCCAACCAATTTATTCAAGCAAACTAAGCAAACCAAGCAAACGAAAACCAAAAACAAAAACGAAGATGCTCCAAGAACAACATAATTGTGCATGAAACAATAAAAATAAAGTGTTTAGAAGAACTTGAGATTTTTATTGATGAAGAAGGGGATGCCTTGGGCATCCCCAAGCTTTGACGCTTGTACTTCTTGGATATTTCTTGGGGTGACACGGGGTGGCATCCCCAAGCTTGAGCTTTAGTCCATTTTTCATCTCATTACATCATTATTTCCTTAACACCTGAAATTTTTCCTTCATACAAAACTTCAGATAATCTTCATTAGCAACATTAGTGTACTCAAGATAATAAGTCTTTGGGTTCAGTTTCAACACCAATAAAACTTCCATTAAAACACAAGCTACTGTAGCACTTCCCTTAAAAATCTCAATTCCCCAAAGTGAACCAAAAAAGGAATTAACAAGAAGCAAATGCAAATAATGGCAGAAATCTGTCAAAATTGACCAGCAGATAAAAACTAATTTTTTCGAAGACCTTATGTTGCTCAAATCGAAAAGTGTTGAACTAACGAAAGTTGGATAACAACCTGGGGCAGAAGAACAAACAATTACAGCTCAAACCGACGTACGGAGATTTTACACCGAAGCACAAAAATCTGTTTCGAGACAGCAACTTTCCCAAGCATTACTTCTCTCTCATTAGAGGTTACTCTTGGCACAAAAAGCAAATAAAAAGGATAAGGAGAGGTTATTACTGAAGCAATAACTTCCAAGACTGAACTAAAACCTTTGGGTTATCTCCCAATAAGTACTTTTCTTTAATGCCTTTAAGTTAGACATAGGATCAAGATTCAAGTATTTTCGAATGAATAAGCATTAAGATCAATACCATAAATATCTTTCTTTTTCAAGGCTTCCTGCATTCCTACAAGTTTTTAACTGAAAAGCTTCCATGGAAAGATTTGTTTTGGTTTCATAGGCATGAACACAAGTGTTCAAGGTCGACCCCCACTTAACCATTACTCATCTTTCCAATCACTTTCCTTTTTTAAAACGTTTTTAGGTAACAAGTACAACTAATTTTTTTTGTAATTCACATTCCCTATCCATACTAAGATAGAGAACAACTTAAAACTGAAAGTGAAACCTACTTAGAGATAAATAAAACAAGTGCACACAAAAATATTCACCCACACGCTATTGCTCCCCGACAACGGCGCTAGAAAAGGTCTTGATAACCCACAAGTATAGGGGATCGTGTGTAGCCTTTTCGATAAGTAAGAGTGTCGAACCCAACGAGGAGCTAAAGGTAGGATAAATGTTCTCTCAAGTTCTATCAACCACTGATACAACTCTACGCACACTAAACGTTTGCATTATCTAGGAAATAAAACTAGAGCAACAACACGAGTAATAGAGATAGCTTTGCATGATAATAGATAACAAGAAAGTAAAGTTAGTTGCTGCAGCAATAAAATACACTAAACCAACAAAACCATGAGTGTGGAATAGTGGTGGTAATTGTGGTGGCTTTGTCCAAGTTTAAATAGCGAATAGATTGGGTTCATTGTCTTCGATGCAGTTTTCTATGTGGGAGAGGCTAAATATACATGCGCTTCACTACTTGGAATTACATGTACTATATGATTGAATTGTTAGCAAACATCCATAAGTACTAATCAATGCATTAAGGTTTCCCCAACCATAGCCTTAAGTTTAATGGTCCTCTTACTCCCATATGTGCAACGTTCCGGTTCGTGTCCTCAGGTTTCTGTCACTCCGGCAGAACTTCCCCCTTCCTATTACACATACTACAAACCCTATGATGTTTAATCAATGCGCGTACAAATATAATGGACACCAAAGGACTGTACCATATCAACATACAACTCTAATAAACCAAAGACGTTCAACCATTCAATCTAAGAACAAAGAAACTATGCAATCATGACATAGATCATAGGATTATAACTTATAGCATCAAACACCATGTGTACATAGGATGGTACAAAGGTGTGTGGGAGGATGAACCTATTGGAAATATGCCCTAGAGACAAATAGTAGTAAGGACTATTATCATATTTCATATAGTTTATGATTAAGTTTTATATCATGCTATAACTGTATTGAGTGGAAACATCAATACACGTGTGATATACAAACAACCAGAGGTTCCCAGTGAAACTCTAGTCACTGGTTCATATGTCAATAGATGATCATGTTTCCTGATCATGTGGCATTTATGCCAGTTGGAAATGAGGTCATCTCATTCGGAGAATGAAATGATGAACCAATACCCAACCTAAACATCGTGACCCGATCATGTCACGAAGTTCAAGTTATGATGATTAGAAATGGATCCTCGTAGACTATTCCTTAGACTGTGAGGCTATATCAATCACTGTCTCTCGAGAGTGCTTAGATAGCATCAAACGCCATCTAGTAAAACGGTGGTTATAAAGGTGTGTTCAGGTACTCGGAGGAAATCGTAGAGGCAATATATGTCAAGAGCCGGATTTCTCTGTCCATGTGACGGGAAGATACTCAAGGGACCACTCGGAGAGGTTATATCTAATAGCTGCGTAATGTGTGATTAGATCACGGGGTATCACTTGTCGGAACGAGTCAAGTAGCATTGTTTTGTAACGAGATTGAACACGACATGGTGATGTCATTGATCAGATCTCGGGCAATGCAAGTATCGAGTGACAAAGCGAATAAGACATGACTGTCCCGGTTCAAACGACGAAAGATCTTTGTGGAACACATAGGGGTCACATGGCCATCCAGGTCCCTCTGTCGATCATTGGTGCGGGAGTGTCCCGACCATGTTTGGAGTGTCCCCGAATTGTAGGGTATCACGCTTAAGGGCTTGATGATGCTTAGAGAGTGTTTACAGGATCGGATGAATCACCTAAGAAGAGTAGGGAGAAAATCGGAAGGGTTTCGGTAAGTCCGGAGGATGTCTGGAGTGGAGGTGGAAGGTGTTCCATAGCCACGGAGATTAGATATTATGTGAATGAATGTTAAATATTGATTTAATCATTTATTCATAATTATTTAATAAAGAGAAAATCAATTAAAGGTCAAAAAGGCTTAATGGGCCAATTTCCGGAGGGAGAGGGGCCATTAGGGAAAGGAGAGAGGGAGAAGGGCCAAGGGGGCTGGCCGGGTGGGCCTAGCCCCCCCATGGGGCCCACTAGGGGCTGGCCGGTGGCCTTCCCACCCCCTCCTCTCCTTTAGTCCTACCCCGGGACTTTGAGGGAGGTAGTACCTCCCCTCCCCCTATATATAGTGGGGGTATTTGGCCAAGATAAATACACCAATAATCAACAAAGGTCTCCCCACTTTTGGGAGGATCTCTAATTGATATTTTCTCTCTCCCCTCTCTCTCTCGTGACCGTGGTCCCAAGTCTGGACTGCGCGAACGAGAGACATCTTCACCGCAGAGCGCCGTTGCGCTGCGAGATTTGGATCCGGGAGCTCTACTTCCGCAACTGATGCTGGATCGGGGAAGCGAGAGTCAACGTTAGGAACCGGACGTGTGTAACTCCCCGCGAGGTGTCGCACTTGAGGCACTCGAGTCGTTGGAGCCAAGGAGTGCAAGGACTTCATCGCGACCTTGAGGTCAGCTTCGGCTCGTCTACATCAACCACACTCTCCTAAGCGTTGACAACGCTTTTCGGTCTTCAAGGGTAAGTTCGCAAAAAGCCCCTCCTGTTACTGTATTACTAATAGATAGGTCCTGGCAGCTTCAGGGGTTCAGGGGCGTAGGGTAAAATTTTATTGTTTTCATGCGTGGAACCCCTACAGTGGTATCAGAGCTAGATCTATGCGTAGTAATGCTAGTACGGGTAGAACACACGAGATGTAGCATGTGGGCGTTGATCTTTTAGTTGTTACCCTCCCATGTGTACTTGTGTATACCGCAGTAATGCTTGATGAAGCGGCCCCCAACCAACTTTACGCGTTCATTCGCGAGACTGGTCCACGCTTGACATACGGCTTGTACCGCATAAAGTGGCTTAGGGGGTGTCTGTCTCTCTCGCATTAGTTGGTATACCATTTGCAACGGAGGGCCCCAAAAGGGGTGTAGTAGAGGCAATATATGTCAAGAGCGGGATTTGTCCGTCCATGTGATGGGAAGATACTCAAGGGTCCACTCGGAGAAGTTATATCCAATAGCTGCGCAGCGTGTGATTAGATCACGCGGATATCACTTGTCGGAACGAGTCAAGTAGCATTGTTTAGTAACGAGATTGAACACGACATGGTGATGTCATTGATCAGATCTCGGGCAATGCAAGTATCGAGTGACAAATGGAATAAGACACGACTGTCCTAGTTCAACCGATGAAAGATCTTCGTGGAACGCACATGGGTCACATGGCCATCCAGGTCCCTCTGTCGATCATTGGTGCGGGAGTATCCTGACCATGTCTAGAGTGTGCCTGAACCGTGGGGTATCACGCTTAAGGGCTTGATGATGCTTAGAGAGTGTTTATAGGATCGGTAGAATCACCGAAGAAAAGTAGGGAGAAAACGGGAAGGGTTTCGGTAAATCCGGAGTGGAGGTGGAAGGTGTTCCATGGCCACGGAGATTGAATAATATTTGAATGAATGTTAAATGTTGATTTAATCATTTATTCGTAATTATTTAATAAAGAGAATCAATTAAAGGTCAAAAAGGCTTAATGGGCCAATTCCGGAGGGAGAGGGCCCATTAGGGGAAAGGAGAGAGGGAGAAGGGGAAAGGGGGAGGCCGGCTGGGCTTAGCCCCCCGCGTGGGGCCCACTAGGTGGCCGGCGGCCACCTCCCCCTTCCTCTCCTTTAGTCCCACCCCGGGACTTTAGGGGAGGTAGTACCTCCCCTCCCCCTATATAAAGTGGGGTATTTGGCCTAGAAAAATACACCAATAATCAATAAAGGTCTCCCCACTTTTGAGAGGACCTCCAATTGATATTTTCCCTCTCCCCTCTCTCTCTCATGACCATGGTCCCAAGTCTGGACTGCGCGAGCGAGAGACATCTTCACCGCGGAGCGCCGTCGCGCTGCGGGATTCGGATCCGGGAGCTTTACTTCCGCAACTACTGCTGGATCAGGGAAGCGGGAGTCATCGTCAGGCACCGGACATGTGTAACTCCCCACAAGGTGTCGCACTTGAGGCACTCAAGTCGGTTGAGCCAGAAGGAGCGCAAGGACTTCATCACGACCTTGAGGTCGGCTTTGGCTCGTCTACATCAACCACGCTCTCCTGAGCATTGACAATGGTTTTCGGTCTTCAAGGGTAAGTTCGCGAAAAGCCCCTCCCGTTACTGTATTACTAATAGATAGGTCCTGGCAACTTCAGGGGTTTAGGGGCGTAGAGTAAAATTTATTGTTTTTATGCGCGGAACCCCTACAGTGGTATTAGAGCCAGATCTATGCGTAGTAATGCTAGTACGAGTAGAACACACGAGATCTAGCGTGTGGGCGTTGATCTTTTAGTTGTTACCCTCCCACGTGTACTTGTGTATACCGCAGTAATGCTTGATGAAGCGGCCCCCAACCGACTTTACGCGTTCATTCGTGAGACTGGTCCACGCTTGACATACGGCTTGTACCGTATAAAGTGGCTTAGGGGGGTGTCTGTCTCTCTCGCATTAGTTGGTATACCATTTGAAACGGAGGGCCCCGAAAGGGGTGTAGTAGAGACAACTACTTGATCAGCGTTGTGCTGAAAGTTCGTAGGTAAGAACGGGTCTTGTGCGAAAGCCCATTCAGCCACGTAAAACATGCAAAGATAAAGTAGAGGCGTCTAACTTTGTTTTGCAGGGGGGCGTTGCTTTGTGATATGGTTGTGGCAAAGGTAAAGTGATTACCTTTTGTTGCATAGTAGTAGATAGTCACAGTAATGACAAACTACCACGCCGGAATGACACCGATACCCTGGTGTCTACGGCGCCGGAACCCTGGCACCGGAACCCGGTGACGACAGATGGAGATCACGATGTGAAGGACCATATCACATATTATTTACATTCAATGTTATTGTTTGTATATCTTATTGTGTGCTAGTATTAGATACTCGACGGTAGCCTAATAAGATGGTCCCCGTTAAAATTACCAACGATTGTGTTCCCCCTTAGTGTGCACCACCAAGAAAGTTCTTCGGTATGAGGCAGGCCGTGATGATCGGATGTCATACATATCTACGTTCACATACCGTGGGTGTAAGCCATGTTGCACAGTGAAAACACTAAGGTTGAGTTGGCGAGCCTAGCATGTACAGACATGGCCTCGGAACGCGGATGGTCAAAAGATTGAGCACGAGTCGCATGAATGATGTGACCGACGTTTAGCGTCCACCCTTGAACCCACATTGATGGTCGTGATGATTGGGGGAGATGTGGCTGATAGGGGTCGTGTTATCACTAGGAACCCTTTTAGGGATAGGTGTTTCTGAGTGGAGTTATTATTAACTCATTTAATTATAAACTTAGTCTAAATTCCTTTTGCAATTATAAATGTAGAAAATGGTTCTTCCCGAGATTACCTTTCCTATCGACGATTGGTTGAAAGGAGAAAAGCTCAAGTTAGATGGATCCAAATTTTCTGCATGGGTCATACGCCTATTTGATCTCCTTGGGGAAAACAATGTAGCTGACTACATGACCTGTGAGATGTATTTGGAGCCACCCTATTCTCATGAGACCTAGGAGCAGCGGGATCTGCGTTATCGTTGTCGTGTGATGGCCACATTCATATCAGTGACGATGCGCCTCGGAATGGAGGATGGGCTATGGCCAAATGTGGGAAGTCTCAAGCCCCGAATGGTCATGGCACATCTGAGAGCACATTTCGTGGAACAAGTGTGCATGTGGGAGTATGAGCTGATGGGGGACTTCCTCTCCATAAAGATGGAGGAGGGTTCCTTCTGGACGAGCACTTATTGAGCATATACGATGCATACATGAGTCTGGCATACTACCTGGACAACTAGTTCGCTTCCACCAAGCTTCCAAGCACAGATCAAGATCTGCATTATGAGAGGCGACACGGAAACACTAGATTTCCTCGAGTTCATATCACATTTCAGAAATGTGGTGGATGAACCCAACGTCGCTGGAGTCATCAACGACAAAGGTATATATTTGATATACAATTTTATAAATGTTATAATCTTGCAAACACATTTGTAGTGTTAAGTATATCTGATACTTGTTCTATTTTACTGAAAACAGGTCCTTCTGCATGAGAGGTGCTTGTTGGAGAAGAGGTGATGTTGCGTGTTGATGGCGAGCATGATGATGACGGCCGACGACACTCTCCCTCGACATTTATAATTTAGTTCATGTTTAGGATGATTTTTGTAATCAAGAGATTGTAAACTTCTTTAGTGTGTCTCACACTTCGTGAGACGGTTATTCATATAAGTTTGTAACAAACAGTTGTTCTGCTTTTATGAATGATTTCTATTCGTGTTCATATCTTGTTTGATTATGTGTGAATTATCCTTATTGTTTGAAACTAATTGATAATGCATGAACATTTGTAAAACATTAAAATGCCTTGTTTAAAATACCCAACTTAATGATATTTCATTAATGAATGAAACCATTGTTTGAATTCAAAGTTATAACGATAATATGTGAAAGTCATTAGATTTCTTGTCACATATAAATCATGCCTAAGTTCAGCAAATTAACTTGAACACCGTGTATTACTTGAATACAAAAGTTTGATGAATTGTTAAAATAAATACATATCCAATGTATTGCGTTTTAACAAAAATGATAATTATCATTAATTGATTGTTTAAATGTGTAAAGTAGTTTACCAAAGGAAACATGAATATGAAACTATTCATTGGATCAAAGTGTTTCATCAACAAAGGGTATAAATATAAAAGAGAATCTATTTACTACGATTTGATCAATAGTAATGAAATTCTAATTTATAAGAATGGCATAAAAGAAATTGTGAAATGCAATGCATTTTGAAACTTCAAAATGCAGAGCATCACAATGTGATATTATATATCAAAAGGGTTGAATAGAAGGCACCAAATAAATCATTGTAGTGTAGATGTAGAGACCATTAGCTTAGAAATAGTTAGCACTCAATTAGAATTTGTAGTGAACCATTTGAATTCGTGAAAGTTTTGGGGTTATTCGGTATAACCAAAACAATAGAGAATAAGTCCTTGTAGTGTATTCATTGGAAACTTTGAATATGAAATCCATAGCTGAAACCAAAAGGAAAGCAAGATTCGTATTGCTTGGATTTTGGTGCATTCTTGAGAAAGTTCACTTTTAGTGATGTTTCTCAATTATGAAGCCAATGGAAATTAGTGTAAAACACGATGAGGATTCAAAACCCTGCATCAGAGTGTTGAGAAGCGCAACGGACAACGTTCCTGAAGATTCTCTTCACAGAAGGAAAGAATCAATGATTTTGATCATTGTGTTTTCCCCACTAGTGTTTTCACTACATGAAGTAGAATTCAAAATGAAATCCATATCTAGTATGGAGACATTTGTGAATCATTTGTCATGATTCTTGGAATATGACATACCTACGAACTACTAAGGAAATAATGGTGAACTAGAATTATGAGAAATCCTAAAAACAAAATTCACTTGAGATTAGAAAGCAATTCGTTGTTGAATCTCACAAGTAAAAGGAGTTACTTGAATTTTCCCAAATGACTGCAAAGCCATAGTGGAAAAGGGGGTGAATGACAAAAGCACAATTTGTCAAATATTGGATGAATTCAAATGAATTTGATTCATGTGTGCTAAATGTCTAGTGGATTTAAAACTAGTAAAGTATCTCATAGTAAAATCTCCAAGTTTGATATTTGATCAAAGGATTTTGAAGTTGTTCAAAATAGTGAGTGGATATGCAATTTGCATAAAATTGAGTGGGAGCTATGAAAGTCTTCCAGAAACAATATGTGATTGACATATTTTTAAGTGGGAGCAATATAAGACTCAAATTCAAATATGTAGGAATATATTTTGAGTGGGAGCTTATAGGAGTAATTCTTAAGTATGTTAAGGATGAAAGCGCAAATGCTTATGAATAATGATTTATAAGATGTAGGAGTTGATAATAGGTGTATTATGATATTATGTAGTATTCCTTAAGGGATTCTGAAAGGGGTTTCAGAATAGAAGTTAATTAAGGAATTGGTCCTTGATAACTCAAATTAGGAATAGTATTAAGTTTAACATCAATGGTTGAAATAAATAAAAAGGATGATCATCATCGACTATGTTGAGATATAGGTTCTATCTTAGTAAACCATGATGATAACTTAGCATAATATGTGATCCAAATAAGGAACGTTTGAAAGTGATTAAATTCGAATCACAGAATGTTGTGCTAAGTTTGTCCGCAGTGTCTAGTAGAGAACTATGGACATATTTTCCAAATCCATAAAGGATGACATATCTTGAAGCATAAAGGGTTATGTTATAAGGGAATATGTTGGAAACTCCTGTAGATACCAATTAAAGTCAAGTAGGAAGCGAGGTGAACAAAACATCGAAAGTTGCACAGAGTGCACTAGTGTTTCGGTAAATACATTTATAATAATAGGTAAGGGTACCATCTAAAGTGTTGTATAATGTTATGGTGGGGGTAGTTCGCTTTTAACATAGAATGATGTGTCCCAGGGCATAGTGCCCATGAGAAAGCACTCGAGGTTGATCTAACATCACTGTAGGCTCCTGGAATCAGGCCTCGTTCTACTGCCATGGCGACGATGCATACACACAAATGCTATCATGTGATGATAAAGTATTAATGTCAATCAAGGTGACATTAGTAAGTTACAAAGGATTTGGGACTGTAAAGTACACACCCAAGACTCAACCTCTTCCATGAGCAAGCATGTTCAGGGCACCGGATATATGGGGCCAATGATTGAGAACAAAATGCAGCTAGTGTATTTGTACTCTAGTGCAAGTGGGAGACTGTTGGAAATATGCCCTAGAGAGAAATAGTAGTAAGGACTATTATCATATTTCATATAGTTTATGATTACGTTTTATATCATGCTATAACTATATTGAGTGGAAATATCAATACACGTGTGATATACAAACAACCAGAGGTTCCCAGTGAAACTCAAGTCACTGGTTCATTGGTCAACATATAATCATGTTTCCCGATCATGTGGCATTTATGCAGTTGGAAATGAGGCCATCTCATTCGGAGAATGAGATGATGAACCAATACCCAATCTAAACATCGTGACCCGATCATGTCACGAAGTTCAAGTTACGATGATTAGAAATGGATCCTCATAGACTATTCCTTAGACCGTGAGGCTATATCAATCACTGTCTCCCGAGAGTGCTTAGATAGCATCAAAGGCCATCTGGTAAAACGGTGGTTATAAAGGTGTGTTCAGGTACTCGGAGGAAACCGTAGAGGCAATATATGTCAAGAGCGGGATTTGTCCGTCCATGTGACGGGAAAATACTCAAGGGCCCACTCGAAGAGGTTATATCCAATAGCTGTGCAGCATGTGATTAGATCATGGGGGTATCACTTGACGGAACGAGTCAAGTAGCATTGTTCAGTAACGAGATTGAACACGACATGGTGATGACATTGTTCAGATCTCGGGTAATGCAAGTATCGAGTGACAAAGGGAATAAGACACGACTGTCCTGGTTCAAACGACAAAAGATCTTCATGGAACGCACAGGGGTCACATGGCCATCCAGGTCCCTCTATCGATCATTGGTGCGGGAGTGTCCCGACCATGTCTGGAGTGTTACCGAACCATGGGGTATCACGCTTAAGGGCTTGATGATGGTTAGAGAGTGTTTATAGGATCGGTGGAATCACCGAAGAAGAGTAGGGAGAAAACCGGAAGGGTTTTGGTATGTCCGGAGGATGTCCGGAGTGGAGGTGGAAGGTGTTCCATAGCCACGGAGATTAGATAATATGTGAATGAATGTTAAATATTGATTTAATCATTTATTTATAATTATTTAATAAAGAGAAAATCAATTAAAAGTCAAAAAGGCTTAATGGGCCAATTTCCGGAGGGAGAGGGCCCATTAGGGGAAGGAGAGAGGGAGAGGGGCCAATGGGGCTGGCCGGCTGGGCCTAGCCCCCCCCCCCCCGTGGGGCCCACTAGGGGCTGGCCGGCGGCCTCCCCACCCCCTCCTCTCCTTTATTCCCACCCCGGGACTTTGACGGAGGTAGTACCTCCCCTCCCTTATATATAGTGGGGGTATTTGGCCAAGATAAATACACCAATAATCAATAAAGGTCTCCCCACTTTTGGGAGGATCTCTAATTGATATTTTCTGTCTCCCCCTCTCTCTCTCGTGATCGTGGTCCTAAGTCTGGACTGCGCGAACGAGAGACATCTTCACCGCGGAGCGCCGTCGCGCTGCGGGATTCGGATCCGAGAGCTCTACTTCCACAATTGCTGCTGGATCAGGGAAGCGGGAGTCATCGTCAAATCGGACGTGTGTAACTCCCCGTGATGTGTCACATTTGAGGCACTCAAGTCGTTGGAGCCAAGGAGCGCAAGGACTTCATCACGACCTTGAGGTCGGCTTTGGCTCGTCTACATTAACCACGCTCTCGTGAGCGTTGACAACGTTTTTCGGTCTTTAAGGGTAAGTTCACGAAAAGCCCCTCCCGTTACTGTATTAGTAATAAATAGGTCCTGGTAGCTTCAGGGGTTCAGGGGCGTAGGGTAAAATTTTATTATTTTCATGCGCGGAACCACTACAGAACCACTACATATTAGGAGGATTAGGTGATGGAGATGGTGGTGAAGATGGTGAAAAGGGCGGCGGCGGCACCGGCGATAGCGCGGGGGACTCCTTCCCCGCTACCGGTATCATGGGGGAGCACCGCCCCTTAGCCCCCTTCCTTCATGGCTTCTGGGAGCCCTCCCCCATGGAAATGGGATCCATGGGGGAGGAAAAAACGTGGCTTTGGTGTCTGCAAATTCATGGATGGAGATGTCCTGTGCGAATTAGGTTTCCTCCCTTTATATAGCTTCTCGGATTCCCGTCACCCCATCTTGAGCTGCAGTAAATCGGGCCTAAAAGGCCCGTCCAGAGTCGGAATCAGCTAAATTTTATGTCCAGAATGTATGTCGCGAAATTTCCAACAACTTTGTAGTAGAAGAGTTTTCCGTATGACGCCGTATTCGACCCGAAACGTGACCATCTTCAAAAATAGTTCTGAGATAGATTTCTGGAAAAATCCCAATTTGACTCCAACAAGGTTTCCACTTGTATTCTTGGTATTTCCTACACATCAAAGTGTAAAATAAGAACATTGTGCACTTTTGCAACTATTAGTAGGTTAGTCCAAATAAATCTTAAACTTTATACAAAAAGAAGCGTCAAAAGCATATTATTAGCATAAAACCATCAAAAATTATAGATACGTTATGGATGTATCAGCCTCCTCTTGCAAGTCACCGCGGGATCGAAGGGCGCGAGTCCGTAGTGCTCTCCATGGGCCTTCTGGTCGCGGATGTAGAACCACTTGTCTCTCGACCCTTGGACGGACGTGGTGAGCTTGATGACAAAATAGGTGACAAAGGAGTCGACGTGGATTCCGCAGCCTCCTACGTCGTAGACTACAGAACCGGACACCGACTGACGTTTTAACTTGAAAAGCCTCTTGAAGAGGCCAAAGTGTGGCTAGATTCCGAGCCAGCGCTCGCAGAGGGTGATGAAGCAAGAGATGTGGAGAATAGAATTTGGGGACAGCTGGTGCAGCTGGAGCCTATAGAAACAAAGGATACCGCGGAAGAAAGGATGCAAGGGAAGAGAAAGACCTCGGATGATGAACGCAAGGAACATCACCCGAAAACCCGGAGGAGGACAAGGATTTACCTCGTCACCAGGCACTCGCGAATCGTCTTCAACGGAGGGAAGAACTCCATCTTGGCTATGAAGATGAAGCTCAGAAGGCTTGATGATGGACGTCCGCTAGACGCCATTGGTGACGCGGGTGCCCGCACCCTTCTTCTTCCTAGCACCGGCGGCGCTAGTACCCATGATGGCGGCACCACCCTTCTTCGTGGTGGTAGCAATGGCGGCCGCGGATCCAGTGGCGACGCCTCCCTTCTTCTTGCCATCTTTCGATGGCGGTGTGAACGGAGGAAGTAACTGGGGAAGACACGGAGCTGGTCCAGTGCCACGAAGAGGAAATGCGCAAGGGAGCAGAGAGCAGCAGCAATGGCGATGGAGGCATGAGCAAAGAAGACAGATGGGGAAAATTACAGCATCTACGCTGCTACTTAACCTCCTCGCAGAGACCATCCAACGGCCAGCAGAAACCCTACTACACACGTGGCGCACATCGCCATCGACACGTGGTGAAGCTGAACCACGAACCGTCCCCCACTATCTCCATTACGTGCGGAAATCGAGGAGACACGGTTAAAACAGAAGATTTTGACTACTCGTCACGTCCAGTCAAATCGAAGTCAGAAAGTAGGACCCACCGCTCGTCACGTCCTGTCAAAGCTGCTCACGTGGGCAACTAAGGTCATCACATCGTCAGCACTGACGTCATCGATTCTAGCAACAGAAGATTTTGACTACTTTAGTCCTTGCTCGAGTCTTTGACTCAACCAAGCACTTGGGGGCTCCTCCCATAGGGAGCGCTGGTTACGCACCCTACGATTATTTTTTATGCAGGTGTGTGAACATTCAAGACAAACCATCACTCGAATCTACGATTCGATTTTGAAATCTGGGTTACTCCCATAGGGAGCGCCGGAAGCAAACTCGACTGAAACAAGCAACAAAAGACGACAGATGTCGCAAAAAGTTTTTAGTCCCTACTCGAGTCTTCGACTCAACCAGGCACTCGGGGGCTACTCCCATAGGGACCGCTGGTCACACACCCTATGATTATTTGTATATCGTACTGTGTGTTGATAACATCCACACTCGAATGCTATGGCGACTCTGCCTCATACTTTCCCTACAAAGATATTGCGTCTCCTGGGCCACCCGAATCATCTCCGCGATGACAAAATTTTTGGATGCCGCGCTTACATCGTGAAGATAAGACCTGAATAAGGCCAGGCAACGCATCTACTACGCACTACCAGAAACATATCCGTGCCTGTAGGTACGATGAACATGCCTTGACGGACGCGTCGAGTGCTCACACTTATACACTGGAATTCGACTCCTGTAAGACCTCCGTAGCCTGAGTCGAATTACGCCAGCACTTTTCTGAGTTCGAGTCTAGGGACTCGAGTTTGAGTAGATTGCGTTGTTTTTCCCTAAGGCAGTTAACTGACACCGATACATCGGTTAAATAAGGCACGTATATCAACAATCCCTATGACACAAATAGAACACTCGAAAAAATGCTTAGTCATGCACTCGAAATACTTCATAAAGTCCCTAGTCGAATCTGCGATTCCACTGGACACTCGGGGGCTACTGACATGTGTATACCCTACAAGTACTCGAGTTTGGTATACACGGTCCAGATACGGCAAAAGCTCACGGTGTTGCCAAGGCCCAATGAAGAATTCGAGTGGCCCACGGACTCTTGATTGCTTGCGAGACAAGAAGAAGCTTAAGATAGAAAGTTCAAAGGGAAAACCCTAATCTGTAACCGACTCGACATGCTACCTGAGACCTAGCCTACCTATATAAAGGCTAGGAGGGGGTGGCGAGGAGGACAATCACAACGCTAGTTTCCACAAATCTCGCCAGATTGCATCAATGCGCCCCTGTAATCTTCGATTCCTTCGTTAATTCCAAGAGCAGACAAGCAGGAGTAGGGACCTCTACGAGGCCCGAACCTAGGTAAACCTTGCGTCCATGTGTGCTTGTTTGCTAGCCGATTGATGCCTCCAGCGCTCTCTCCTTCTCCAAAACCCAAGTCCATAACAATGGGCATTGATGAGTTAAACCCTCGTCAGATGGAGTTTCCAATAGTTTCCCAATTCTCACGGGGAACGTCGGCAAGCGTGCCTTCCTATGCGGGACCAAAAGTGGAGGCCGGATAGGTTGTTTTTGTGGGTGCGTGGTGCACCTGATTTTCTGAAGTTTGCTCACTAGGGATAGGTCCTTCATCTAGTAGGATTGTGTCCGCGATTTTTAGCTGGCCAAATTCTGTCTCCACCCCAAAAGATTCTGATATTTTATTGAATTCTTGTTCGCAGCTATCCAAGCGACTAAAACTTCCTCTTACTGTTATGACCCCATAGGGGGCTGGCATTTTTAGCACCATATATGCATAGTGGGGTATTACCATGAATCTAGCGAAAGATGGTCGTCCCAGGATGGTGTGATACTGTGATGGCTAATGCATGACTTCAAACTTTGGTTTTTTCGTGTCTGAAGTTGATCCTTGATCCTAAGACTACGTTGAGGTAAACTTTGCCTAGAGGAACCTCGGATTTTTCTAGAACTATCCCGTGGAAAGTTGTGTCTATAGGTGCTAAGTTTGTTAAGGACCAATTCATTACCCGTAAGGTTTTGGCGTAGATGAGGTTGACGCTGCTTCCTGCCTCCAAGAAAACCTTGCTCATGTCGAACCCGCCAATTTGTGTTTCCACTATTAAGGCTGATTAACCCGGACATGGTACCCAAAGCGGGTGATCAGCTCTACTAAATGTGATTTCTTGTTCTGACCAATGAAGATATTCAGGTGTGGGAGATGGTGCCGTTGTTGCCATATTTACTTGTCTTGTGATCAACTTTTGTGTCCTATTAGAGGGCCACCCTTTCTGGATCATCGACATTGCTCCTTTCGACCTTGGATATTCATCTTCTTGGTTTACTGTGTTTTGCGGCTGCCTAACTAGCGGATGCACCAACAGTGGTGGTGGTGCACCGATGTCCAAAGCGCCAGGTGTACTGGCGTAACCTCGGTTTGTTGCCTCAGTTTCTCTTGCATTACATAGCTCCTGCATCTTCAAAAATGTTCGGCAATCTTTTAGGAGGTGATTAGATTTCCTTTGGCCTGTTGAGTCGATGTAAAAGTGCATATTGTAGGGCCCTTCTAGCATTTGCCCTGTAGACATTGGTGGGTCTTGATTTCTTGGCTGGTATCGTTGCTATGGCTGGATTCCACTGGTGTCGTCCCTACTACTGTGATACCCATCATTGTAATTGTCGCTTCTTCGGTTGTCCCCTCCGGAAAACCAGCTGCAACATAGCTTGGTTCGTTGTATCCATCATTGCTTTGTCGTCTTCTATCATTATTGCGCCTATCCATATCTTTTTTGGGTGAACGGGCTCTCCGCATCTTCTCCATCGGCCCAACGATTAGCCATGTCCATCAGCTGTGAGATCATCTTGGGCTTGACTCGTCCCAATTCTTCGATGAATTCTTGCTGACGAAGGCCATCATTAAAGGCATTGATTTCCCTTTCATCGGATATAGCTTTAGCCAAGTTTTTTATAATGTTCCACCGCTGGATGAAGGCCCATATTGGTTCTCTCGGTTTTTCCTTGCATGCTCGCAATTGTTCCAAAGACACGGGTCGCTTGAATGTGGAGTGGAATTTTTGGATGATTTTTTCCTCAAGATCATTCCAGCTGCTGATGGAATCTTCAGGTAGCTACCTTAGCCAGGATCGTGCAGCACTAGTTAGATGCAGCTGCAATATCTACATTGTGGTGGCCTTGGAGCCACCCTGTAATTTGATAGTTGCTAAATAATCTGCCAACCAGGCTTCGGGTTCTTGGAGACCGTCATACTTGTGATGACCATGGGGGAGTTTGAAGTTCTTTGGTACTTGAGTTTTGCGAACCCGTCGGGTAAAGCAACTAGCTCCACATAGTTCATGTTCATCTTTGCCTTCCCCATCGTAATATCTTTGGCTTCTACGCTTTTCTCTAGATCTATCAATTTTGCATTGTGTAATATCGTCTCTTTTGTCGTTTCACGGCTTGGAGCCTAAAAAGTGGACTCGATGTGGCAACCGTGATTGTCGGGTGTGCCCCACCTGCCGAGGGATGCTGCGACGGCGTGGGGATCTATTGGGTTGTCGTGTGATTCCTTATTCTGCTTGTGCGAGAGATTCTCCTACCATGCCGAGGTTCATCAGGGCAGAGCAGTGGAGAGCTGCACGAGGATCGTCGAGTGCGGGTTGAGTTGTGAGCAAGTACGTTTGTGCGGCTACAATTGCATCTTGGGTTGTTTTTTGCTTTGATGTGTCATGTTGGATCTACTAACATGAATGATAAATCAATATCTCGCGTCATCTTGTTTCTTTCAGCTTCGGGGATATTTTGTAGCCGTGAGGCTCCTCTCCTTGGTTGCGCTCCTCTGGTTACGCTTCCTGATCCTCGGGTAGAACTTAGCTGGGCTCACCGAAGGCTGGATTCGTCAACTAGTCTTTTCCTTTCGTCTAGCTGCCTCTACATCCTTAGCATGTATCGTTTTTTTGTGAGGAAGCAGGTATTGGTATGCCAGTAGATCTTTGTGTGTGGCATTGGCTGTCATTGGAACTACACCTAAAATTTCCGCTCTTGCTTTTTTCCATGTTTTGGCCGGTAGCCGGAGAGTTTGCCTCTCGCCTCTGCGTGGTTCTCCTCCTCCTAGGATAACGCGGTTGTTCATCGGGTCTCCTTTGTTTCTGTGATTTCCTTCATTTCCATGATTTCTTCCATTACCGCTTGACAAAATATCATTGGGGTTAAAAATAGGGTTATTGTTGGAGTCCTGCTGAGTTGAGGCATCCCCGATGATCACGCACACTTGGTGCTGAGTTATGTATGAACTAGTGACGGCATCGTCGGAACTGAGGGAGACACTATCCGGGGGATCAGCGAAGTCCAGCAGTTTCTGCTCTAGGTAAATTTCAGCCATCCTAATTCCGAAGTCGATACTCTTTTCACTTTCTTTGGGTTCTGCGTTTATCAGGCTTGATCCACGTGGCGTGGTTGGCTAGGGGTCTGATCCGAAAGAGAGATCGTCATAAAGACCATCAAGATCCCCTAGACTTGTCATGTTTTCCTTGTTTTCTTCAGCTGTCTTGGTCTATATCGTGACTTCTATGGATGATCCGACGGAGGATGCAACTATCGCCGTAGGCGTAGTTTTTTTGACCGACGGTCCTGATGAGATCAGAGCTGAGAAGTGTGGTTCTTCGGGGTCCTCCACTTGAAAGTGTAAACTTCCGATGATGAGATCGGATCCACTGTTGAAATCGGCAGGTACTGAAACAGGGGTGGGCGGGCATGGTGCTACTTCCGTTGGATAGTTGCTTGATGAAAAGGGGTCTACCGAATCCATGACTCTAGCATCCTGGTTTCCCACGGACGGCGCCAATTGACGAGGGGTAATGTAACACCCCAACATTTAGGAACCAACGAAGGGTAGAAATAAATCTACGCATATGCATGCATTCATCTGTAAAATCCGGGTAATTTATTTTTCCAAACAAAAAACCTAAAGAGATCAGAGTTTCTTTCACTATCTAGAGGTAGGTATAGCTCTTTGTAGTGATTGCTATAAATTTTGACATGACCTTTGGGCATTGTTGTGTTCTGAGGGGAAATAAAAATTTAAATCATTTGGAAAATATTTGAAAATTAGAGGTTAGAAATATAAAGTTGTTTTCCTATATGATTTATTAACATTGTTTGATTATATTGAAGATATATTAAACAACAATAAGAATTTAAGACAAGGAAATTTAAATAAGAAATGAATTCTTATTTCTTTTCTTTCTTACAATTGAGATCAATACACCAAAACAGAATATTACAGGGAATAGTATCTAATGAAATAAAACTTTATTAACTTATAAGAATATCTTTACAAGAGTCTTTACAGAAGGATAAGAAGAAGATTACAATGAAAACCTATTGAAAGAGTATGAGTTTGGCGGAATATGATGGATATATTATTGAGCCTCATGGGTGAGTATATATAGGCGTATAGAGGATTATCTTGGAGTACGAGTCAAGTTAGGACTGTACGTAAACAGATCCTAACTCTATCTAAACTACCATAACAACCGTATATACCTAATACTGTAACACCTATCTACTCCTATACTAAGTCTTGACAATCTAGATCTTGTTCCTGCAAAAAGAAATAAAAGGTTAGTTGCTTATTTTTACTCTCAAGGTGAACAGTGAAGTGCACTGTTCTTATTACATCACTGAGTATAGAGAAAGGGGCAAGTTTCACCAGGACAGTAACCAGTGAAAAGATAAGAAGTGAAAGTCGATTCACTTGATCTGATCCACAAATAGCCCAGCAGCAAGGCAGCTTAGTCACCTAAATGCATGTAGTGTGCTGTCCAAACAACAGCAACAACACAAGCAGTCAAAAAGGAGTTCATAGTCGTAGCACAGCTACTAGGGAGCTCATTTCCTCTTCTCAAACACACTGCAAGAACACATCAAGTTTCTCCACTTTCCAAATAAATCCACCAGATAACTTACCAAATCAACCAGCAAATCACCACATAATGGTGACATAAGGAGAGGGTGGTGCAGGAGGATAGCAAGGACAAGTACAAGGTCACATGAGCAATGAGGAACAGAACCAGAACTTGGAGTGTGCAAAACAGGCTCTAGAGAGTGATCAAGTCACCAAGATCAAGCCAGCAACATCAAGAACCACCACAACATCATCAACAAGCAAGTTGTGTGGTGAGTCTATATAAAACCATCACATGTTAAATCTTATCTAAGCATGTGTTTTTTCATATGAGATCTTCTCAGAAAAGAACCCAAGTGGGGTGTATCCATCACAAAAGGAGTTAAGCAAAGCCAACAATTAATCTTTTCAAATCACACCAAGATCTCAGCCTGTGCATCATTGATCTTGGGTATAAATTCATATTTCTACATCCAAATATACCAGCAACAATAGATCAATAGTTCTCGGCACATCTTATAATAGTAGAACCTTAGAAACTATTTCATCTTAAAGATCTATATTAAACAGTATGTTTGTCAAATCATTTTCTTAAGAGCTATAAGAATCATTGTCTTAAACTGATTATCAAGGCACACCTGATAGGGAAACAACTAATAAAAACCTTAGTTTCTATCTATCATAGTCTCAGACCAGCATGATAGACTAAGCTATTTGCTCAGTATAGTTTAAGATAACATAAATCTTTTCTAGCTTACCAATCAAGCTAATTCTTAGCAAAGCTCAAGAAAATCCTATTCAAAAACATGAAGTGTGTACCAATCCCAGGATGGTGTCACAACAATCTGTTTGATAAGCAATCCAAGCAAACAAGTTATATAAATTAACTTCCTTACTCAATCATTTTCCTGGAACTAATAATTAGTAATCATTTTTACATCTGAACATTCTATCATTCAGGATTATCAGAGAATCATCAGAGTATAAATTCAACTTCAATCTGTACCTATCAACACAGGCCATTATATGTAAAGATTCAGTTAACAACTATTGATAGAGCCACTGTCAGTACTACTAACACTAAACAGTAGTGAAATCCACACTATTAGGACCAAGAAGTAACCATCTCAGAACCACATAATATCAAGGGATGAACCCCAACATAGAGGGATGAACCCTAAAGTAATGAATAATCATAATCAGGGCTCATAGACTGCAAGCACACTAGAGCTAGTAGGCAGGCTAGAGAACAAGTGAGGAAAGAGAGAGGAACTTACCCGAGGTCCTCGCTGAAGTTTAGAAGAGGAAGCAGAGAGGCCGACAAGCGCACATGGTGGTACGGGGAGCACCCGAGGGTGCTACAACCTTGCCGAGCCATGAGGCAGCGGCCACAGCTGTAACACCCTCAAATTGGCCCTATGCAAGTTTTAGCCCTTTCCGCCAAACCTGCATAGAAACGATTCAAGGACACCCACCAGGCACTTTCGTGCGGGTGGAAAATGAAGTAATACCATTACACAACAGTCCTCGATGGGACCCATAGAACATATATATATATACAACAGCGATTCAATGAGTCAAGAATACAGATATACAATACAAAGATCCAATTCACCTTGAAATCGATACAACGCCCGAGTACGGACAAGAAGCAAACCGGGCTAAGAGCCCTGAAGAATAACCAATGGCGTCCATAACCCTGCCCAGGCCAAGCCAGAAGGGTAACCCTGCTAACGACGTCGATCTCAAACCTGCTAGAACAAAAGGGGTGCCGACAAAGGGCAAAGGAAAAAGAGGAGCGTCAGTACTGAGGGCAGTACACGGCGAGTCTAGAATTCGGCGGCTCTCGCCTACATAGGTATGGTGGGCTGAAGCGGCAGCGCAGCGGCACTAAACAACCTATAGAAACTCGGTAATACTGGTGGCTATTAGAGAGGGGTAAGAAAGACCTATTCGAATCCAACCTGATACTAACACCAAACATACCCATCCTGGTATTCCCCCTCGAGACCAAACGAGGAAGTCAAGCCGAGGAAACTCACGCCGTTGGCAGATTTATTTATTCTTCCCATGGCAGTTATCCAATTTACTAGTCATCTCAGATACAAGTCAAATTATAGCAGTAAACTTTAGTTGTAGTTGTCTATGATCGAGAAACTGTGCTCCAAGTCGTCCATAACCACGGACACAGCTTTTCGAAAAGATTTACCCTGCAGGGGTGCACCAAAGTATCCACACGCACTTCGACCCTTTTTGCTAGATCAATTAACATACACCCATCGGTATGTCGGCGGGGCCTAAGTCATGACGTTTCCCAGACCCAAAGCAAGTACATGGGGGCCACCCCATTAAGCTACCCGCACACGAAGTCGGCCGGCTCCGGAACGGATCCAGGGTTTGTGTCAATGGCTGTAAACGACTAGGAACCCGAAAAGTGTGACTGGGCTTGTCGATACCGCGAAAACATTCCACATCCTAAACAGTACAGGTGCTCCACGCACAATCTTAAATAAAACAGGAAAGCATGGCATAAGTACTGAATAGTAATAAAGCCCCAAACTACTTGTGGCCCCCGGTACAATACTTGGAATCAGGTAGTAAGCCGATGGGGGTGCCCACACACCCCACCTGTGGTTAGCGCGCTCGTCTCGGAACAGGTGTCAAGAACTCGGGTCCTAGGGGGACACTAGTGAGCGGTTAAGAACCAAATATTGTCTATTACCCACCGGTGCCTCTGCATTAATCTACTATCAACATTAATTAATAAACTGTAATTAGAATCATGACCAACACCACCATTAAACGTTTGCCAACCGCCCAACAACTGTGGAACATCGACGACGCGAGGCAACACCTGAGCAAGCAACTACGACTCGCAGGGCCAGCTGTGTATCAAGCAACGGGTAATAGGAGGTGTCCAAGGCAATATAACGACTGCAAGGAATATATCTGGCACGGAACACTAAAGCATCGCGACATGGATAGAAATAGATCAATAGGAGGAAAATAAAGACTATAAATGCAAAATAGGTAGAAGGGGGAGATGCTCGCCTGGGAAACACTGTCGACGGATCATATCCGGAGAACTTGTTGATACTCGCATCAACTCATCGGCCTAATCCGCGAAGAAGCAAACACTAAAAGAAACACCGGATGCAATGTTTAATACTACGGCAGAAGATCCGGCATGATCATGATATGATGCGGATGCGGTGCAATTAGGCAGTTTTAAGTGGAACCGAGGTCCCGATAATTAATTAGACGGTTCAAGTTATTTATCTACCCCGCAAATTAAATGTTGTATTAACAGGGAGAAACATGGCATCGGTTCGCTACACCAATTTAAATGGAGTCCGGAATAAGACTAGAATAGCCCGCATATAGACTCCTTATTTAGTTATGAGGTGAATCGGCATAATGCCCCGACCCACATGATATGCATGCGAGATGAACAATTAATATGCAACAAGTTTTATATATAGCATTTATAATACAGGGGCTCGGGAAAAGGTTCACACATCTGGGTTCGGAAGATCTTGGTTCCGGGGGATCGGGGATCGGTCTCGGACTCCGGGAACAGGGTCTCGGCCTCGAATCCATGACGAAGATCCCGATGGGCCAAAGGGGTTTGGGTTCGACAAGGTCTTCAGCTACCGGAATCATCGCCTTCGGATTCCGTGAGGAGGAACTTGGAGTTCGTGATAGACATCTTCTCTCTCGTCCGTTGGTGTGGGCCTGCTTGGTTTGGATCCCTCGTGTTCATTTGTCGATCGTGCCGGGAGTTTGTAGAAGGGCCAACTCCATTACACAACAACATCTGCCACCGAATAACATACATACTCATATTAACTTCGACACCACATAGGCAAAAATAATGGGTCAAGACTCAAACAATTCTTCGGTGGCTACAGGGCTCACAGAGAGAACCTGCTTCCTCCTTGACGAACGTGAGCGAGCGGTGCGGAGGTACTGGGCGAGGAGGTTGAGGTCGACCGGGAGCCGGGCGGCGCTCGCGTCAGGAGGCGTCCATGGCGAGGAAGGGCGACCGCGGTGACGGCGCCCACAGTGATTCTGCAAGGGGGCGCACAGAGGCGGACGGTTGGCGAGGCGGCCCGACGCGGCCGAGGCAGGGGCTTGGAGATGCGGCGTCGGCGGCGCGGAGCTTGGTAGGCGGGGTAGGTCGACGGCAGCGGCAGGGGACCGCGAGGCAGAGGCGGAGCTCGAGAGGTCAGATCGGCGGCAGCGCCTGGCTCGGAGGAAGGGAGGCGGGACACGGGGTCGGGCAAGCGCACGGGGGTAGGCCTACTGCGGCTACAAGGTGGAGCTCTGGGGCCGGCCGGGGAGAGCGAGGCGAGGCAGAGAGGCAGGGCCGGGCTCAGGGGTGGCGGCCGGGTGCGGCGCGTCGCGCGGACGCGAGGAGGGGAGCGAGGAGGGCCGAGGCCGGGTCAGAGGCGGCGGGGTCGGCGCTGGTGGAGCTCCTCAGGCGGCGGGGCGAAGGCCGGCGAGGAAAAGGCGGCCGGGGACAGCGGCGGTTGGAGCGGTCGAGGAAGGCGGCCCGGATGCGGGAGAGGATGGCGGCGGCGAAACGGGACCGGCGGGCGGGTCGCGGCCGATAGGAGGAGGCGGCGGCCCTGTGGCTGAGACGCGGGGGTAGCGGGAGAGAGAGAGGAGGGGAGAGAGAGAAGGGGTGCGGGGCACGGGGCGAGCGGCAGGTGGGGCCAGGGGTGGGACCAGGTCGGGCGGTGGTACCGAGGTGGTCGGGTCGGGGAAGCGTGCGTGCGTGGGTTGGTAAACGCGCAGGGGTGGGTGAGGCGCGTCAGGTGGGTGGAGCGAGCGGGAGTTGGTAGGGGTAGTGGGGCCCGGGGCAGGCGGGTTGGGGTGGCGCCTGGGAGCGGCTGGCTGCGCGCGCGTGTGTGTGAGTGCATGTGTGGGTGGGGTAGGTCCAGGAGAGAGAGAGGGGAGGTGGCGACCCAGGATTGGTGGAGGTGATGTGGAGGGGCTGGGTAGGGAAATAGGGGTAGGATATTTGGTGGGAAAAGTTTTGGGTGATATCTGGTAGGTAGGATTTTTATCTGGAGGTGGCCGGCTAGGCTTTCGGGTCTGGCGGGCTGCCTCCTGAAAATAAAAGAAATATTTTATTATCTAAAACGGGGCTTTTGAGATCCGTTGGTAGACAAAACAAAATATTTCGGAGAACCGGGTTTTGATTTGAAATAAAGACGGGGCGTTTAGAAAACAAAACCAGGCTTTTCGAAAATAGTTTTAGACAAACAAATGCATGATGACATGACGATGCTCAAATGCGAGGTGGCATGATGACATGAGCATGCGGTCATGATGATGCAATGCACAAAATCAAAGCGATTTTCTAGTAGTGGTTTTGCGGGATGCCACAACAGCCACACAAGCAGCAACAGCGGCACCACAGGGCCACCAGATCCATGGCACAACACCACGAAGCAGCGGAACCCCATATCATCGGCAACCACCAAACCCTAGTGTTCGGGGTGGAGTCAACCTGGACAGGAGAGGGATCCAAAGCCGAATCAAACAGTACTAGATGGCGGAGCGGCATCGACTACCTCGCCATGCACCACAGCAGCGGCCGAGAAGGCCTAGGGAGGCGGTAATCGAGCGGCAACGGCAACGGCAACACCACGCCGCAGCATGGTGAGTGAGAACACGAGAGCGCGAGAGAGGTGATGTAACACCCTCGAATTGGCCCTATGCAAGTTTTATCCCTTTCCGCCAAACTCGCATAGAAACGATTCAAGGACGCCCACAGGCACTTTCGTGCGGGTGGAAAACGAAGTAATACCATTACACAACAGTCCTCGATGGGACCCATAGAACAGATATATATACAGCACGACTCTAATAGTCAAGAATACAGATATACACTACAAAGATCCAAATCACCTTGAAAACGATAGAGCGTCTAACTACGGACAAGATGCATATGGGGCTAAGAGCCCTGAAGAATAACCAATGGCGTCCATAACCCTGCCCAGGCCAAGCCGGAAGGGTAACCCTGCTAACGACGTCGATCTCAAACCTGCTAAAGCAAAAGGGGTGCCGACAAAGGGCAAAGGAAAAAGAGGAGCGTCAGTACTAAGGCCAATACACGGCGAGGCTAGAATTCGGCGGCTCTCGCCTACATAGGTATGGTGGACTGAAGCGGCAACGCAGCGGCACTAAACAACCTATAGAGACTCGATATCACTGGCGGCTATTAGAGGGGTAAGAAAGACCTATCCAGATCCAACCTGATAGTAACACCAAACATACCCATCATGGTATTCCCCCTCAAGACCAAACGAGGAAGTCAAACCGAGGAACTCATACAGTTGGCAGTTTTATTCATTTAATTATAGTTGAAGGACTTACTAGTCAGATATATATAGCATGAGTCATCCTGATAGCATAAGTAGTGGGCAGTTTTTAATCACCATTCCGTTGTAGTTGGAACATTTACTAGTCAGATATAATTGTCCTGAGGAATCCCAAAACCCAGCAATTGTTGGCACTTTTATCACATTCCATTGGAGTTGCAACACTAACTAGGCAGGTACATCATGTCACAAAACAACCCAGATCCACCAGCTGTTGGCACTTTTATTATCCATTCCGTGATAGTTGAATCCGATTACTAGTCATATATTAAGTCAAGTTTATGGCACTACTTTAGTTATGCTTGTCTATGATCGAGATAATGTGCTCCAAGTCGTCCATAACCGCGGACATGGCTTTCAGAAAGATTTACCCTGCAGGGGTGCACAAATAGCAACACACACACGATCGACCTCGAAAAAACCAAATCAAAACCCAACGAGGCTTTCACGACAAAGCAATCACAGGATTCATAAAATATTTCAGGGGGCCACCCCATTAAGCTACCCGCAACGAAGTTGGCCGGCTCCGAGATGGACCCAAGGTTTGCGCTAATGGCTGTAAACGACTGGGAACCCGAAAGTGTGACTGGGCTTGTCGATACCGCGAAAACACTCTGCCATCCTAAACAGTACAAGTGCTCCACGCACAATCTTAAATAAAGCAGTAAAGCATGGCATAAGTACAAGATAGTAATGAAGTCCTAAACTACTTGTGGCCCCAAGAAATAAGAAATGAATCAAGCTCTGGCTAAGGGGGATTCATAGAGTCTCCCGTATGTGGATAGTGCGAATAGTCAAGGAACAGGTATCAAGTACTCGGGGCCTACGGGACACAAGTGGATAGGAAAAACCAAATAGCATATATTGTCCACTGGTGCCTCTTTCATTAGTTGTCCCAACAATTTAATAGTTGTATTTAAAGTCATGATCAACTCCACCGTAAACATCTGCCAGCATTCCAACAACTGCGGTACTTGACAACACGAGATCGCACCTGAGCAAGCAACTACGACTCGCAATGCCAGCTATCTACCAAACACAGGTAATAGGAGGTGTCCAAGGCAATATAGAGGCTGCACGGGATATAACTGGTGTACAGAAACTAAAGCATCGCGACACGGATAGCAATAGATCAACAGGAGGAAATAAAGATTATAAATGCAAAATAGGTGGAAGGGGGAGATATGCTCGCCTGGGAAACACTGTCGAAGGTTCATATCTGGAGAACTTGTCGATACTCGCATCAACTCATCGGCCTAATCCGTGAAGAAGCAAACACTAGAAGAAACACCGGATGCAATATTTAATACTACGGCAGAAGATCCGGCATGATTATGATATGATGCATGGCATGACAAAGATGCGGTGCAATTAGGCAGTATTAAGCGGAACCAGGGTCCCGACATTTAATTAGACGGTTCAAGTTATTTAAAACCTCGTAATTTAAATGTTGTCTTAACAAGGAAAAGCATGGTATCGGTTCGCTACGCAATTTAAATGGAGTCCGGAATAAGACAACAATATCCCGCATATAGACTCCATATTTAATCATGAGGTGAATCGGCATAATGCCCCCAACCCACAAACAGGTATGCATGCATGAACAATTTAATATGCGAGAGTTGATAATGTCATATTATAAAAATAGGGGCTTAGGGTCACACATCTAGGTTCAGAAGATCTTGGGTTCCGGGGGTCCGGGGTTCGGTCTCAGGGTTCAACGAGATCGGGGTTCGGACTCCAGGGTTCAGCGTCTTCGGATCTGTGAAGGAGATCAAGGCGTTTCGAGGAGAAGATCTTGGCCCTCGATGTCCGTGTAGGCGAACTTGTCGGTTCTGCGGTTTCGCTTGTCGGTGTCGGACTCGGGTCTTGGCGCCGGGAGATCTTGGTGTTCCGTGCGGTCGATCTTGCCGTTCTAGGATGGAGAACTCGGTGTTCCAGGAAGAAGGCCTTGCGGTTTCTGTGTCGGCGAACTTGGCGGTCATCGGAAGAACTCGGCGATGTCTCCACTTTACAGCCTCGAACATTGGGTACGAGTCGAAGGTCTTGGCGTTTCCCTGTCCCCGCAGGCGGATGAAGATCTTGGGGTCTCGGAGCGGTTCTGGGTTTAGTTCTTGGAGTCCAGTCTTCGAATTCGTCTTTGTTCATCGAAGGCAGAACTTGGACCGACATGATGCTAATATGTGGTTCTTTGGATGCTCGCCCCGGTGCATGTCCATGTGTCGACCTTGGTGCTCCAAACCTCTCGAGTACACAGTGCCCGGGGAGATCTTTGTGTCACGGAGCTGGACCCTACGAGCCAACTTGAGGAAGCGAGTATCGGTGATCTACTACCAGCACACGGGTGGCAAGATACAAGACGCGCCCTTACAGAAAAAGAATGAACAACCACCGGTCGTTCTACACCCTGGTCGCGCAGCAGAAGCCGAGAGCAGCAACGCGTGCTGGTACCAGGCTGTCGGCGGCCCGCAAGGCACTAGGGCGATGTAGGGGACTAAGCCGGCGACGTGGTTGACAAGGAGGAGGAGACGCGAGGCAGGGTGGGGCGAGCTCGGTAAGACGGGCTCGCTCGAGCATCTGGAGGCGGGGATGCGACGGGCAGAACCTGCAGAGGGAAGGCCACGTGTGGGGTAGGGTGAGCAGGGTGGCTCTGCGTGGGTCGTCGGCGAGCTCGAGCGTCGGTTGACGGCGAGCGGAGGAGGCCACGCACAGGACGGGGAAGGCTAGGCGACAGAGCTTCGCGAGGGAAGGAAAAGCGGGGAACGGTAGCGGCGACCTAGGGAAGGGGAGGAGGCGAACAAAGGAGGTCCTAGGCAAGGACGGGCTCGCGGCAGGCGGCGGCTCGGTCGCGGGCGCCGGCCCTGGCGGCGGACAGAGGGGAAGGTGCGGTAACCGGAGGAGAGGGGCCTGGTGGCGGGGACTACACGTGAGGTGAGGGGTTGGCGGAGGGAAGCGGAGGGAGACGCGGGGGCGGCGGCGGATCGAGCCAGGCGAGGGAGGCGAGAGGTGGAGGATGGGGTGGAGGCTCGGCAGGTGGGGGTCGAACGGGAGGGAAGAGAGAGGTGAGGCATGCGACGGGCGGAGAGAGGAGACTGAGACAGGGTGGGGCCCACGTCGGGGTGGGGTGCGTGGTGCAGGGTGTGGCCAGGGCGCAGTCGCCGGTTGTGGAAGGGTGGCGTGCACGCTGTGTGTGTGTGTGTTAGGCGCAGGCAGGTGTGTGTGGGTCTGGTAGGTAGGTGGATGGGTGTGGGGTGGTTTGGGGGCGCATGGGGTAGGCAGGGCTAGGTTTGGGTAGGTAGGATTAGGGTTTGGGGTGATCTAGGGTTAGGGTGTTTTGGGGGTGGCCAGCTGGGCCGGTTTGGGCCTGGTTTGGCTGCCCCTAAAAATAATATAAAATTTTATTTATTTAAAACGGGGCTTTTGCAAATCGTTTTTAGACAAACTAAAATATTCCGGAGACCCAAGTTGTGTGTTTGAATAAAGACGGGCTTATTCAGAAAAACAAAATAGGTTTTTGAAAATAGTTTTAGACAAAACCATGCATGATGATGACGATGCACAAAAAACACAGCGATTTTCTAGTAGTGGTTTTAGCGGGATGCCACAATTCAACACCACTAACAATGGATCTCGCCCTCGAGATCCGCCTGATGGTACCGGGAAGAAGGTCGGCGATCTGAATCTTCTCACTTCGTGTAGATCCTCGCGACACCACTAACAAAGATTCTTGGTCCCTCTTGAAATCGGCGACACCACCAATAAGGGGTCGTTGCTCATATCCGTCGAGAGAACACTCCGTATAACAAAGGACAAAGATAAAGGTATCAAAAGATAAGGTCACCTTTAACTTCCGTAGAAGGAGTAAATCGCATGGATGCCCCATTCAGTGTACAAAAGCGAATGACAAGAGTAGTGGTATGGTAGCTACTCCATCCCGCACTCAAAGCATTACTCTGTACATGAACAAAAGAATCGTGCAACCAACTCTCGGAATTCAGACTGAAGATCTTTACAAGCGATGTTTGGAGAACAAAGGAATGATGCAGGCTCTTCATCGGATCTGGCGTAGATGATGTCGTCGCGCCGGAAAACACCGGGAGGCACAAACAAGGAACAAAGAATGGTACCACAGATAAAGGATCACTCAGATAGCATGAAGTCCGGAGGTAGAAACACCGTTGCCAAAGGAGGAAGCGAAACCCTGAAGGTACGACGGAACCCAACCACAAGAAATCCTGGACTTGAAGAAATGTAAGAGAGAAGATTCAAAACACGTAGAGGTAAGAGGAGAATAGCAGAGGGGTAAGGAGTAAAATCAGACTTAATCAGATCTATCCAACCGATTTTTGCAAAATAGTTTTAACACTCTACTTCGGACGTTAGCTAGGTTATCCTACAGGCTGGACAAGTGGGGTATCGTAACTGCTGAGCTCTGATACCACTCTGTAACACCCACGAATCGGCCCTATGCAAGTTTTAGCCCTTTCCGCCAAACCCGCAAAGAAACGATTCAAAGACGCCCACTAGGCACTTTCATGCAGGTGGAAAACAAAGTAATACCATTACACAACAGTCCTCGATGGGACCCACAGAACAAATATATATACAACATGACTCCAAGAGTCAAGAATACAGATATACACTACAAAGATCCAAATCACCTTGAAAACGATAGAGCGTCCGACTACGGACAAGATGCATATGGGGCTAAGAGCCCTGAAGAATAACCAATGGCGTCCATAACCCTGCCTAGGCCAAGCCGGAAGGGTAACCCTGCTAACGACGTCGATCTCAAACCTGCTAAAACAAAAGGGGTGCCGACAAAGGGCAAAGGAAAAAGAGGAGCGTCAGTACTGAGGCCAGTACACGGCGAGGCTAGAATTCGGCGGCTCTCGCCTACATAGGTATGGTGGACTGAAGCGGCAACGCAGCGGCACTGAACAACCTATAGAGACTCGATATCACTGGCGGCTATTAGAGAGGGGTAAGAAAGACCTATCCGGATCCAACCTGATAGTAACACCAAACATACCCATCCTGGTATTCCCCCTCGAGACCAAACGAGGAAGTCAAACCGAGGAACTCACACAGTTGGCAGTTTTATTCATTCAATTATAGTTGAAGCACTTACTAGTCAGATATATATAGCATGAGTCATCCTGATAGCATAAGTAGTGGGCAGTTTTTAATCACCATTCCGTTGTAGTTGGAACATTTACTAGTCAGATATAATTGTCCTGAGGAATCCCAAAACCCAGCAATTGTTGGCACTTTTATCACATTCCATTGGAGTTGCAATACTTACTAGGCAGGTACAGCATGTCACAAAACAACCCAGACCCACCAGCTGTTGGCACTTTTATTATCCATTCCGTGATAGTTGAATCTGATTACTAGTCATATATTAAGTCAAGTTTATAACACTACTTTAGTTATGCTTGTCTATGATCGAGATACTGTCCTCCAAGTCGTCCATAACCGCGGACATGGCTTTCAGAAAGATTTACCCTGCAGGGGTGCACAAATAGCAACACACACACGATCGACCTCGAAAAAACCAAATCAAAACCCAACGAGGCTTTCACGACAAAGCAATCACAGGATTCATAAAATATTTCAGGGGGCCACCCCATTAAGCTACCCGCAACGAAGTTGGCCGGCTCCGAGGTGGACCCAAGGTTTGCGCTAATAGCTGTAAACGACTGGGAACCCGAAAGTGTGACTGGGCTTGTCGATACCGCGAAAACACTCTGCCATCCTAAACAGTACAAGTGCTCCATGCACAATCTTAAATAAAGCAGTAAAGCATGGCATAAGTACAAGATAGTAATGAAGTCCTAAACTACTTGTGGCCCCAAGAAATAAGAAATGAATCAAGCTCTGGCTAAGGGGGATTCATAGAGTCTCCCGTATGTGGATAGTGCGAATAGTCAAGGAACAGGTATCAAGTACTCGGGGCCTACGGGACACAAGTGGATAGGAAAAACCAAATAGCATATATTGTCCACTGGTGCCTCTTTCATTAGTTGTCCCAACAATTTAATAGTTGTATTTAAAGTCATGATCAACTCCACCGTAAACATCTGCCAGCATTCCAACAACTGCGGTACTTGACAACACGAGATCGCACCTGAGCAAGCAACTACGACTCGCAATGCCAGCTATCTACCAAACACAGGTAATAGGAGGTGTCCAAGGCAATATAGAGGCTGCACGGGATATAACTGGTGTACAGAAACTAAAGCATCGCGACACGGATAGCAATAGATCAACAGGAGGAAATAAAGACTATAAATGCAAAATAGGTGGAAGGGGGAGAGATGCTCGCCTGGGAAACACTGTCAAAGGTTCATATCCGGAGAACTTGTCGATACTCGCATCAACTCATCGGCCTAATCCGTGAAGAAGCAAACACTAGAAGAAACACCGGATGCAATATTTAATACTACGGCAGAAGATCCGGCATGATTATGATATGATGCATGGCATGAAAAAGATGCGGTGCAATTAGGCAGTATTAAGCGGAACCGGGGTCCCGACATTTAATTAGACGGTTCAAGTTATTTAAAACCCCGCAATTTAAATGTTGTCTTAATAAGGCAAAGCATGGTATCGGTTTGCTACGCAATTTAAATGGAGTCCGGAATAAGACAACAATATCCCGCATATAGACTCCATATTTAATCATGAGGTGAATCGGCATAATGCCCCCAACCCACAAACAGGTATGCATGCATGAACAATTTAATATGCGAGAGTTGATAATGTCATATTATAAAAATAGAGGCTTAGGGTAACACATCTGGGTTCGGAATATCTTGGGTTCCGGGGGTCCAGGGTTCGGTCTCAGGGTTCGACAAGATCAGAGTTCGGACCCGGGGTTCAGGGTCTTCGGATCTGTGAAGGAGATCAAGGCGTTCCGAGGAGAAGATCTTGGCGCTCGGTGTCCGTGTAGGCGAACTTGTCGGTTCTGCGGTTTCGATTGTCGGTGTCGGACTCGGGTCTTGGCGCCGGGAGATCTTGGTGTTCTGTGCGGTCGATCTTGCCGTTCCGGGATGGAGAACTCGGCGCTCCGGGTAGAAGGCCTTGCGGTTTCCATGTCGGCGAACTTCACGGTCATCAGAAGAACTCGGCGATGTCTCCACTTTACAGCCTCGAACATCGGGTATGAGTCGAAGGTCTTGGCATTTCCCTGTCCCCGTGGGCGGATGAAGATCTTGGGGTCTCGGAGCGGTTCTGGGTTCGGGTCTTGGAGTCTGGTCTTCGAATTCGCCTTTGTTCATCGAAGGCAGAACTTGGACCGGCATGATGCTAATATGTGGTTCTTTGGATGCTCGCCCCGGTACATGTCCATGTGTCGACCTTGGTGCTCCAAACCTCTCGAGTACACGGTGCCTGGGGAGATCTTGGTGTCATGGAGCTGGACCCTACGAGCCAACTTGAGGAAGCGAGTATCGGTGATCTACTACCAGCACACGAGTGGCAAGATACAAGACGCGCCCTTACAGAAAAAGAATGAACAACCACCGGTCATTCTACACCCTGGTCGCGCAGCAGAAGGCGAGAGAAGCAACGCATGCTGGTACCAGGCTGACGGCGGCCCGCAAGGCGCTAGGGCGATGTAGGGGACTAAGTTGGCGACACGGTTCACAAGGAGGAGGAGACGCGAGGCAGGGTGGGGCGAGCTCGGTAAGACGGGCTCGCTCGAGCATCTGGAGGCGGGGATGCGACGGGCAGAACCTGCAGAGGGAAGGCCACGGGTGGGGTAGGGCGAGCAGGGGTGGCTCTGCGTGTGTCGTCGGCGAGCTCGGGCATCGGTTGACGGCGAGCGGAGGAGGCCACACACAGGATGGGGATGACTCGGCGACGGAGCTTCGCGAGGGGAGGCAAAGCGGGGAACGGCGGCGGCAACCTGGGGAAGGGGAGGAGGCAAACAGAGGAGGTCCTAGGCGAGGATGGGCTCGGGGCAGGCAGCGGCTCTGTCGTGGGCGCCGGCTTTGGCGGCGGACAGAGGGGGAAGGCGGGGAAACCGGAGGAGAGGGGCCCGGCGGCGGGGACTGCACGCGAGGTGAGGGGTTGGCGGAGGGAAGCGGAGGGAGACGCGGGGCGGCGGTGGATCGAGCCAGGCGAGGGAGGCGAGAGGTGGAGGATGGGGTGGAGGCTCGGCAGGTGGGGGTCGAACGGGAGGGAAGAGAGAGGAGAGGCGTGTGACGAGCGGAGAGAGGAGACTAAGACAGGGTGGGGCCCACGTCGGGGTGGGGTGCGTGGTGCAGGGTGTGGCCAGGGCGTAGTCGCCGGTTGTGGAAGGGTGGCGTGCACGCTGTGTGTGTGTGTGTTAGGCGCAGGCAGGTGTGTGTGGGTCTGGTAGTTAGGTGGATGTGTGTGGGGTGGTTTGGCGGCGCATGGGGTAGGCAGGGCTAGGTTTGGGAAGGTAGGATTAGGGTTTGGGGTGATCTAGGGTTAGGGTGTTTTGGGGGTGGCCGGCTGGGCCGGTTTGGGCCTGGTTCGGCTGCCCCCTAAAAATAATATAAAATTTTATTTGTTTAAAACGAGGCTTTTGCAAATCGTTTTTAGACAAAGCAAAATATTCCAGAGACCCGGGTTGTGTGTTTGAATAAAGACGAGCTTATTTAGAAAATAAAATAGGTTTTCGAAAATAGTTTTAGACAAAACCATGCATGATGATGACGATGCACAAAAAACACAGCGATTTTCTAGTAGTGGTTTTAGCGGGATGCCATAGGTGAGGGGTGCGTACTGGGCCGATGTGGTCCAGTATCCCTCAGTGGAGAGGGTTTGACCAGCCCAGGTGGGCCAAGTCAGGGCTGGGCCAGCCCAATGGGCTAGGTCCAGATTTGAAAGAAAAGTCTAACTAATTTATCAAAAGACCAAAATACCCCTAGGACTTAAAAGGTTCTAAGAAAAAAATAAAAATCCTAAAAATATAAATAAAAGACCAATGAACTCACAAAAGTATCATCTATTCTAAAATAATAATAGAGAGAATTTTAGGTAATTAAATTTAAACTATTATTATGGA
Source organism: Avena eriantha (assembly GCA_910589775.1). Classification (NCBI taxonomy): domain Eukaryota; kingdom Viridiplantae; phylum Streptophyta; class Magnoliopsida; order Poales; family Poaceae; genus Avena; species Avena eriantha. Next base: position 306,965,373 of record OU342743.1, read on the forward strand.
TGTATATACTCCTTCTGGAATTTTATAAAAATATACAAAACACTTAAAATTGAATAAAATTCATTTTTAAGATCCTAAAAGGAAGTACTATTATAGAAAAATACTAGTTTTTATTTTTGAAAAGAAAATCAAATGTGATAAAAATAAAGTCTTCTTTCCTTAAAGGAATTTTAGTTAAACATTTAAAAGATTTAAATTAAATAAATTCATTTTTAAACTCTTAGAATAATACTAGTTATCATAATAGTACTAAATATAAAAATTATATGAATTTAATGGTTCTTGAGTAATAATTTTCTTTTATTAACTAAAAGAAACATAAAACCTTTATAAGGTGGGTAAAACACGCAAAGAAGGAAGATAATAAATCATTGCATGACATTATTATGCATTGCATATTGCTTCTTTAAATATTGTCCTTACCAGACAATAATGGTCTTCTGTAGAAACCGGAGCTCAAGGTCAAGTGAAAGTATCCAAATTCACTACCTTGCAGTCACAAGGCATGTTCATCACTTGCTCATGTCCTTTGAAGAGTCTTTATGAAAGTATTTGAAAAATTGGGTGTTATCACCTATGTTCTAAAGGAGGCTGAAAATAAGTATTTTCTCAAACAAATGAAATGCTATTATCATCCTAAGTGATGATAAATACTAAGAATTACAGAGGAATCTAAGATTCTAGTTGCAGAACAAATATGACTTAATAACCCATGACATCAGTGATTCTAGCACCGTATATTACGCATTAACCATGAGATTTGGAATGGATGGAGAAGTCAGTTGTATCCTTTTCCTTTCGTATGTATGGTAAGGAGACCTTAACGTGACGTTGTGACTCCTTGTGTGGTCCAGCATATGGGTGGGCACCCTTACGCCCCACGCTTTTGGTGTCTTGATTATCTATGAGTGGCTGTCGGAGGTATAGACGTACCTATATGGTACTTGCCAGTGGCATGACCAGCTCATAGAGTCTTCGAGAACTCATCAGGGTTATAGCCTGCCCGAAAGGGGGCTTAACGGAGGTGTAGCCGACCCTGAAGGATCATGCAGACATACGAGATCGTGGAGAGGGCAGTGATTGGCTTGGATCATCTACTGGGCCCCACATCACAGAATTGTGGACGGGAAAGTACGCCCGGTTGTGCAACAAGGATTTGGTCTCTTATGGGAAAAGTAACGCACCTTTTCAGAGTGTAAGAATTGTGACATGTTACTCCCTGTTCTGGGAAGGAGCTACGAATACGGTAGGAAAGGAACTCCATGAAGTTCTGGTTAACCTGTGAAGGCTGATGGGCATAGTTTTTTATAATAAAATCAATCTTTAAAGAAATGTTTATGAAAACTGCATGGTACCAAGGACTGATAGTCCAAGGTGGTAGATAGAGCATCAAACTTCCCACCTTGCATATAATGAACTTGCTGGGTAACGTTGTTACTCACTCTTTCCTTTGATCCCCTGCTTAGACTCTGATGTACGCAGCTGAAGGGCAAGAGGATGTCTACTACGAGGAGCCAGACTTGTCTAGTGGAGTAGAAGGGGTGGATTATGAAATATGCTATGGAGTGGAGGGCAGCGAGTCTAAGTAGTTGCCTTAGTTATTAGTAAACCAATTGAGCCGAGCAGCATAAACTTTATATAATAAGTTGTTGAGCTCAATTTGGAGTATAAGTTTGAAACTTTGAATCTTCCACTGAAACTATTTAAGTTGGTTTGTAATTTTGAATCACTTGAAGTCTCGAACTTCTGGTATTGTAATAATAATTAAGTGTGTATGTTTGTAATATGCACCCGCAATGTTTCTGTTGTACCACTCTAAGGGATGTGATATTTATAGAACGGTGTTCTGTGGATGTTATGTCAATGACTATAGTGTACTACACATGCGGTGGCATGTTTGGTCACCGCATGTAACCTTGACAATGCCCATGGTTATGAACTTAGGGTTTCACGGAAAAGAGAATGTTGGGGATTTCACCAGATGTTAGGCAAACAAGGGAGTCGAAGTCGCATGATTATTAGTGGAGAATACTATTACAGATCACTTGGGATTTTTTCGGTACCTCATAATAGGCTTCTCCTACCCTATATATGATAGGTCGGGTCCCAAAGCCGTATATGGATAGGTTACATATGTATGATTACAACGTCAATACAATGTCGGTTCATCTTTACTTTCCTAATATAACTAAGGTTTATGTCGGATGCTTCCTAGGCCATCATCTTGAATCTTCATAGGCCGTGAGCCTTTATACAACCAGGGTAGCAGATCATAAGTACCAGAGTAGTCATACCCATGTCACCGCCATTGCCACAATTTCTACCGCTTCCGCTACGACTACCACAACCACCTCGCCTACATCCCTCTTCGACTCTCCTAATGAAAACAAGCTCGTCACCAACCCTACATGTCTCATGGATAAAGCCTCTGTGGTAACTCCACTATCCCCACTTACTCCTTCTATTGATGCATCTTCCTATGATGATGATATGAGTCTCAATATTAAGAAGGAAATAGTGGAATCCACTAGTTGCTTGAATAACCTGGAAGGTGAAGCCAAGGTTTGTGTTGAGGCTCTAATGAGCCAACTAGGTGAGGCACTATATATCATCAATTAGCGAGATGATTCCATCTCAGAGATGTTTGGACATGCTCGTGAGGTTGCCATGAAGATTACCGCCTTGTCTGATGCTCTTGTGGAAGAGCAAAGTAAAAGAGTTGCTCTCCAAGAGACAAATATTGCTCGTGAAGAATCTTTTAATTTAAAGGCCTAAAACTTGTTAAAGAATGTGACCATGCTCTTGCATTAGCTAAAGTTCTTAAAAAGGAAAATCTTGAGTTTAGGGTTGGTCATGATTGACTAAATGAAGGATTTGAGAAACTCAAGAAGGAACATGAGGTACTATTGAGAAAATTATCTAATCTTTCAAAGTTACATGAACAACTTCAAACTCAAGTGACAAAAGAAGTCTCGACCTTGTCAACGAGTAGTGCTTCATGTTCTACTAACACTTTGTGTGAGTATGAATACCTTCTTGAGGAGAACGATAGGTTGAAGGCCACAATTGATAAGGGCCTTGTCTCATGCATACAAGGTGAGAAAAGCCTAAATGACCTTTTGAGTAATCAAGGGGACAATGTGGCCAATGAAGGACTTGGATTTGCAACCAAGTCAAAGAAGAAAAAGAAGGGCAAGAAGAAGAAGAAGAACTAGCCCACTCCCTCTTACAAAAATATTACTTTTGTGAAGGAGGGGGAGAAGGCAAAAGAGAAGGAATCATGTGTCACTAACAGTGGTGATGAACCCTCTCATGATGACTTTGCAGGAAAATATAGACCATCCTATGTTCTCTTGAAATCTTATGATGGTCATGTTTATGCTAAATATGTTGGCAATCTTATGATGATGATTATCGTTGGGCCTTTTGGGTTCCTAATATACTTTTGACTAACAAAATAGGACCCATTCAACAATGGATACCTAATACCAAGCATTGATTTCTTGTAGGACTATGCTTTCGGTGGAAGAAAATGAGTGGTTGATAGTAGTGCCACTAGTCATATGACCGGACGGAAGGAGATGCTTGATGAGATGAAACCTAATACTTCCAACATGTGTGTCACCTATGGAGATGGATCAACCTCTAAGGTAGTGGGTTTGGGAAAGGTAGTGGTCACATCGGATATATCCATTGTCGACATTATGCTTGTCAAAACCCTATCATACAATTTATTTTATGTTCATCAACTCACTCTTATGGGCTTTGTGTCCTACATTACCCCTACGATTGTGGTTCTCATGTGGACCAAGACTCTCTATATAGCCTGTGTTGGGCATGTCGAGAATGGTTTGTATGTGGTAGACTTTGATAAGAAACCCAGACCTACCGCGGCTTGCCTAATGGCTAAAGGTGACGTGGGATGGCTTTGGCATCACCGTCTTGCCCATGTCAATATGAGGTATTTGCAAGGTCTCCACATGGGAGGTCACATCCTTGGACTAAAAGATAATGTTTGTTTTGTCAAAGATTGTGTGTGTAGGGATTGTATTGAAGGAATGGGATCCTAGAGCTCCTTCACATGGACCTCTTTGGTCCTCCATCTTTTGATAGTCTTGGGGGAAAGAAGTATTTCTTGGTTATTATGGATGACTACTCAAGATACACTTGGACATATTTGTTCAAGAAGAAAAGTGAAACTTAACAAATCGTCATCGACTTTGCCAATGAAGTTCAACGTCAACATAACAAGAATATCTTGGATATTAGAAGTGAAAATGGTAACGAGTTCAATAACTACACCTTGGATGAGTTCCTTAGTGATGAGGGCATTAAGCATCAATATTCCGCTCCTTGTAACCCTCAACAAAACAGTGTGGCGGAAAGGAAGAACCAGACTCTTATGGATATGGCAAGAACCATGATTACATAGTTCAAGTCACCATATAATTTTTGGTCCAAAGCTATCTCAACCGCTTGTCGCATTGCCAACCATGTTTACCTTCGCAAGCACTTGAACATGGACCTTTACTAGATCCTCTCCGGTAAGAAACCAAGTACCCACTACCTTCGTGTTTTTGTGTGTAAGTGTTATATTCTCAAGAAAGGTAACCGGTTATCTAAATTAGATACTGGAGCTATTGAAGGTATCTTTGTTGGCTATGCATCACACTCTCACGCTTAGAGAGTCTATAACAAGTCCACTAGGCAAGTTATAGTCTCTAGTAATGTAAAGTTCGATGAGCATTAAGGCTCCCATGTGGGGCATTTGATCTTGGTGATGTAGGTGATAAAATTCCTTCTCAAGCCATAAGAAGAATGGGAGTGGGATTTTTTGCCCCGTTGAAGGACCCCTTATGGTGGAAGGAGAAGGACAATTCTCTACTCAAGTGGAGCCCTCACCTACTCAAGATCTTCATCGACCCCATAGCCATCAAGATACCATGATTGAAGAGATAACACATTATCAAGGTCAAGAACAAATGAATGATGGGTGTTTATCACCCCATCTTGACCAAGGTCAAGCTCATGAAGATGGACAAAGTCAAAATGTCGAGCAAGCTCATGAAGAGGAGCAAGCTCAATTTGAGGGTCAAGACGAGGATCAAAATAGTGGTGATGACCAAGTATTTTCTCAAGAATCTCTTGATGAAGCTCAATCTTGTCGTGAAGGAAAAAGGATCGCCAAGCTCATCTAAGAAGGACTTATCCTTGAAAATATTATTCGTGATCTTGAAAGGGGTATTACTACTCGTAACCAAGTGGTTAAATTTGTCGTGGAGCAAAATTCTGTCTCATTGTCATTTATCGAGGTAGAGTATATTGCGGTCACTAGTTGTTGTGCTCAATTTTTGTGGATGAGGCAAACATTGAAGGATTACATTGTCACTTATGAAAAATTGCCTCTTCTTTGTGATAATGAAAGTGCAATCAAGATCTCCCACAACCCGGTGCAACCCACAAGAACAAGCATATTGATATTCGCCATCACTTCATCCAGGAGCATGTGTCTACTGGAGATATTGACCTCTCTTATATTAGCACTGAGAAGAATCTAGCAGATTTATTCACCAAGCCCCTTGACGAAAGAAGATTCTAAGAGTTGAGGCATGAGATAAATATCATAGATACGAGCAATGTGGCTTGAGATCATGCACCCATACTTTAATGCCTTCAACAAGGCAATTGCTAGGCACAACCAATTAAGGTCAGACCTTGGGTTTTCACCCTGCAAGATAAGACTGCGAACTTCTCCGGTGCTACAGCCCCCACTTTCTGATGTCGCTTCTACAAGTCACGAATCACCAAGCCAATTCCCCATCGCCACTAGGACAGAAACCACCATTGGTATTCCTCTGATCTTGGCTTCCATGGCATTCATCACATAGTGACTTCACCATGGAATTAAATACATGTTCCGTGATGGCAACAGGCTGTAGAGCTTCGCCTCTCTCTCTAAAACCAAATAGTCAGAAAAACATGGTTGTACGCGACTGAATCCCTCCAATCCGACAATCTCCAGGCATTATTTTCCCATGGGAGTTTGCCGGCGAAGCCTTATGGAACTCACCACTCCGACTAGATCAAAGAAGGCAAGCAACAAGTAGATCATTGTCTTGGCGCAAGAGGAATCCTAGGACCGCCACCTTTATTCAACGAAGCGGACGAGCAGGCCCCCATGGTTCCATCCACCACCCAACGACAACGAAGGAGGAAGAACCACCACCGCAGCAGGAAATCAGCGCACGAGGTTGCAATAGCCGCGGCCCATGCAAATCATGCCTATGCTTCCTAGATTGAGCCGGCGCTAGGCTGGCCGATCCGTCGTGCTGCCGTGGACCAGACCACCACATCCCGCCGCCCATCTCCCGTGTTATACATCGAGGGCATGGCCACCACACATCCATCACGCTTCGCCTTCGCATGGGGGAGAGTCCACCCAATGCGCCTCCTTGCCCCCGCCTTTGGAGGCTGGGTGCTGCCACCATCGTCGATGCCAGTGATGGCAACAGCCATGGTAGCCACAAGGGTATGGTCCTAGGGAGGGGCGATGGTGACCCTCCGGAGCTGCCGCCGCGCGAGCGACCCGAGAGGGGAGATGCATTTTTCGTGGAGCCACCATCGCTCTAACTAGCTAAGTGTATTGACTGGTAGTAGCTCAGTACTGATGCGGGTAGCAGTAGGGCTCCTCCTTTGTCCACACCCACGATATCTCACTATCCGCCACGACCTTCATCAAGAGAGTGCGGGTGCACTCACCTAGCGTGGTGTTCCTCTCCACGCACCAAACCGGATGATGATTCTGTTAGATACCTTAGGATCAACTAGCTCAAGATTTGAGCCACGGAGAAGAGGATCAGGGGTGTGCACCGATACCTTCGATCCGGATTACGGATGTAGTATAGCTCTTTTTTCCTAGTAGACCTAGGTTTATCAAATCCTCGGGAAGCAGAAGCGTAGTGAAGTTACTTTAACGGACCTTCGAGAGTTTTAGAATTCCTTTTGTGTTTTTATCCGACCAAGAGTTTGCATATTTTTGTTGTTGTCGATGATGGAGAGAGAGGGCCTAGGGCGTTCGGTTTCCCCTGTAGCTATGCAAAACATCTGATGGGAATAAAAGATAGAAATAAAGTATGCATGTAATTGTTAGAGCAAGATAAATTATATGTGGGCAGTACATCCATAATTGCTATTGCCTCCGCAACCGCTTGTAGAAATAACCTACTAGTATCATCCATAGAAGAAAGAGAACTAGTGATATGCATAGTGATGTCACCGTTGATCCCAAGTAAATCCCTCACATACATCCGTACTACCCTTTCTGTCACTAGGGTTCCCATCCTGTAGATTAGTCATTACTCATACTCTCTATACCTGGCTCAATCCTTGGGGTCTTAGGTACCTGACAAGTCCTTAGATTGATGCAAGAGAGGATACAATAATCATCATGTCATACAAACTAATACATGATCCCATCTATGATAAATAACATGCACAAAGAGCTACATGGCTAGGCCGAAACCCTTAGCCCAAGGAGAATTACTCACACATAGAGATGAGATCAAAGATCATAAACATTGTAGTAGAAATCATGAGATTGATAGAAAATAGTCTTACAATGTCGCCAATTGAAGAAGAGATCTACTATTACAAGTGGTGGAATATGGCTATGGTGGTGGAGAGATTAGATCTAAGTCTATTCCTCCGGTGGCTCGTCGGTGTTGTGGATGGAGATCTGGGGGGTGGCTGATGGTTTTTGCGAGCGCCTGTTTCTCGTCACCTGAGGCCTCTTTATATAGGGGTACCTTCATGAAATTTGTTCTGTTTGACCTAGCGGCGCCGATGGCAACTATACGGCTGGAACTATACAACCGGAATTTTATTCCGGTCGTATAGTTGGTCGTTAAAGCGTCTACCTTCGACCCACGACTCCAGGTTTCTTCTGGTTGTTGGAAATCTCGTATCTTTGACTTTAATGTAGTGATTCCCATCATCAAACGTCATTATTTGCGTAGGAAAAAATAGAAAGAAAGGATTGCATACCCCTTTCAATATTAGACATTAGTGGCAGGGTTTAGAGAGATATTTCCTCAAAATTATGAATAATATCATATTTAAATGTGGACATAGACGGCTATATTTCAGAGCCATCAACCTCCCCAAGCTTAAACTTGATCGTCCCCGAGCAAGAAAATCAAAATCAAAAAGGAACTCAACATTTAAAGTGAAATAACGAGATGATGATCTTACTCATGATTGATAGTCTCAGGTTTCCTCCACTTCATAAATCTAAAAAACTTTAGCATAGATAGAGTAATGGCAAGCATATCATACGGGTTTTATGCATCCTTATAGCGCAACAAAATTATTATTAACATGGATGATTCAAATGAGTAACCTTTATTCCATGTCATGTAATCAACACATAGGCTTGCCTTTGAACAATAAAGTATAATCATGTAAATTGAGAGTGTGAGAGTTGTCATGAAAAGCATATACTCTAGAGTATCTCAATTCTCCCACATCAATAAATCAACATTTACTACTAACTAGCATGGGTTTCTCAAACTTCAAAAGTGGGGAATCATAAGGCATACCTCTCATGTTTGGTTCTACTTCTCTCTTCCTTTTTTATTTGTTTCTTGGAAACTCGAAGTCGGTCACTCTCCTACAAATACATGAGAACCTCGAGGCAGAAAGAAAACAAAGGGGGAAATAAATAAAAATGGAGAAATCTTTTTGTTATTTTTTAGAGAGGGAATTTAAAGAATAGAAAATTGGCGGCAAAGCTCGGCTATAAAATCTAGAAACAAAATAGAAATAACTAAAGATAAATTGTTGGGTGAAAGTGTAAGATGGTTTACCTAGAGGGGGTGAATAGGTTTCTACAAAAATCTTTATAATCTTTTGCAAGTTTTAGGCTTTGCAGAATATAAGTGTGCCTAAATGCAAAACTAGGTGAGGCAACCTAGATGATGATACAAGATATTTCAAGCACAAAGGCTATCACAAAGTAAACAACACAAGTAAGAGAGTGGTTAAGGAATAAACAAAGCACACAAAGATGAAGATGTATTCCCGTGTTCACCACCTTTGGGAAGGGGGCTACGTCACGTTGGAGAGGTGTGAGGTTCCACGAAGGATTCCCCAATGCCACGAAGGATCACGTTCTTCTCCGAGCCTATCCCACGAAGGAATAGCTCACTTACTCGTGGTAGACTTTAAGGTAGTCTCCAAACCCTCACAAACTTTCCACAGAGGGATTTGGATTTGGTTGGGTAGAATGGGAGATCCTCAAGGAATTGTGTTTCAATAATGGGGAGAGAGAGAGAGCTTCAAGAATGAAATATGAACCGAATGCCTAACCTCCTCAAGGTGGAAGAAGAGGTGTTTATACCCACGGGAGAAATCTAGCCGTTTAGAGCATTTTCTGCGAAGTCCGGCTTCAAGTTCGGTTGGACCGGCCCACACACCAGACCGCCCGGTATACAGCCCGGAAGACCGGAATCAAAACCAGGATGCTTACTATTCGTGAACCCAGATAGACTCGGTATAATAACCCAAGAATCCCAGTTTGGGTTCGGTTTTTCGGCGCTGGTACCGGACCGCCCGGTCTGGGAGCTGGTTCAACCGGCATGAGAATCGAACTTGGCAGAGATGCTATAAAATGTATATCTCTCTATCCTCTCTCTTTGGTGATGGAACAAGTGGGTGTAAGGGATGTGTATAAGGCTTAGAAATTCATCCCCAACAAGATCATCAAGATAACCCCTCTTAATAGTGCGGTGTTCCTAAAGACTCAAGATACGTACAAAAGGCAAAACTTTGGCACTTCTCTTTGTTATCGAAATGGGGGGGGGGGGGTATCCGATGATCTTCGAACATACCAGTGGACTAAAACCCTGTTTAAGACACTAGTAGGTAGCACTAGTTCGCTCTAACTACGGTGTCATTGTCAACCAAAAACAGTAGAGGGTAAACTACCCTTTCAATCTCCCCCTTTTTGGTTGGCGATGACAAACCGAGCTAGAGTTCACAAGGATATAATAGAGAGCTATACACCAACGAATTCCATAGAGACATATGTGAGCTCCCCCATAAAGTATGCACTTGGTTGAATTTGCGTTTGAATGCAAGGTGCACCTGAATAGTGTATGGAGAGCTTCCCACATGTCTTTATGAAAGCAAGCATAATATGACAAGATATAAAGCATGGATATCTATGCAAAGCTAGACAAATGATAGAAGTACACATAGTCATACCACAATAGACATATCCATGGTTCAACACATAGCACAAACTTGTCCAACACCCGGAAGTAGAGCAAATAGTTCCATCACGAAAGCAAATGGGAAGCACAATGCCAAAAGAAGCAAAGAGAAGGCAAGGGGCATTGTGCAACCGGCGAACCCTGGAAAACCCTGACAAGGAACCCGTAGATATCTAAATGAACTCTACTCTTCTCCCCTATTGGCATCAAAACACCAAAAAGGAAGAGGAGTAGAGTGATGCTAACGGAACCCAACTAGAAGAACGTAGGATGCGGAGGAGGGTGAACGGGGGCATCTTCGCCTTCATGGATCTCCTCTTCATCATCATCCTCCTCCTCATCATCATCAGATCTAGGAGGAGAAGCAGAGGAACCACTAGGGACACCGGGAGGAAACTGACTGGGGAAGTAGCCAAAGAGCATATCATCATCAAGTGGCGGCATCTCATAGTTGACATAAGTAAATGGAGTCATCTCGAGACCATCCGATGGAGGAGGGACATTCTAGGTCACGAGAAACTCATTGTGCCTGCGCCGAGTCTCTTGGCTCATCTTAAGAGCCTTGTGGCTCACATCATAGGACGAGCGACACATCTGAAACAGTCGCCTGAAGAACGTGGTAGCACCACCCTTGTGCCTGGGACGATAGGAGGAGGACTCTCCAACTAGATGACAAGAACCAGACCTAGTAGAAAAGTGAGGCTAAGGATCATGAGCAGCCTTAGTGCGCTGCTCAGGAGGCTTCATCGAAGGGACCTCAGGAGACAGACCACGAAGAGAAAGGGTAAGCTGCTCTTGTTCCACACGCTCACCACCCATCACACCAGAAGGCACAACCTTGTTGAGTAGCTTTTGTACATACACGCAGAAAGTGGGGGTCATCCTGTCCAAAGCAGCCCGCCATAGCTCATTGTACACAAAGTCACAGCCATCAATCTTCCTCAACCTGTCAGGGTGACAATAGTACAGGAGATTGGCAAAGTACCCACGACAGTTTGTAGCATCTCCAACTCGGGGAACAAGCAACTGACGGAAGATGCTGGCCAAAGTGTGATAGTACAAGTACATGCCAGAGATGCATGGAGGAGCATACTCAGAATCCTTGGGATAGTAGAAAGCAAGAGTGTTAGCAGGCTTGATCTTCTCGCTATGAATGCAAAAACCACCGGCCTTGCCAGAATAGCCCATAACCTCAACCAGATCTGCATAGGTGGCACGAAAGCGACGTGTCCCAATCATCCAAGACATAGTGCGGTCATCATCATCATGAAAATAGACTGTGCATAAGAACTGACGGATATATTCAGGATAGTAGTCCTCCTTGAGACACACAAGGTCAAACAGATCCATCTTCTTCAAGGCATCATCAACAAACCGATAATCTGAGGCTGCATACATGTTGAACCAATCCACATTGAAAGAAAGAATATTACCACAGGAGGTGACCTTGAACTGAGTGTAAATGTGATCCCACATCAAGGCTTGAGTCTCAGTCCAAAACTTCTTGTCAGGGCCAAGATAGGTGCGAGACTTGAAGCGATAGGGATTCTTCTTGTGAAGGGTCCGGTATAGAGGAATCTCCATGTTCTTCAAGTTTTGAGTATGCACATCCCCCTTGTCAGCCTGTACGACAGGTTTCTTGCCCGTGATGGCCTTGCTCTTGATGCGACCAGAACGGGCGCTGCCCTCTTCCTCACGCTGTACAGACTGACTGGCTCGACGAGCCCTCTTGCCCCTATCAGTTTCCTTAGGAACATACTCATCGCTCTCATAATCATCATCATCTGCACCTGTGAAAAAGAGAGATAGGTTGGGGAGCACAAAGATAAGTACACATGCCATAAGGGAAAAACGGAGGAAAAACTTAGATTTGGGCAAGTGCATGGTAGAAGATGAGACATTGCAGAGAGGTTCGGTGCCAGGGCCGGTCGGACCGGCTCCAGTACTGGAAGGCCCGGTGTCAAAGCCGGTCAACCAGACTCAAACAGGACGGCCCGGTGTCAAAGTCGGTCAACCGGACTCAAACCGGACGTCCTGGCGTCAGAGCCGGTTCAATCGGGCCTGAAACCGAACCAATTGGGGAGGACCCAAATCTAAGCTTTGCAATGTAATTTTGTTACCCATGACTCAATACTTGCACAAATACAAACTTCTCAAGAGGTGTAGGCCATGGTTTGACATGGTTGGCATACAAAGGCAAAGGTGGGAACCCTAACTTGGCAAATCCATCAAGATGTGTAGCAAAACATGGGGATTTGACACGGAAAAGGTAAAGGAGCAAGGGATTACCCGAGGACATGGCTTCCCGTGGAGGAAAGCACCAAAAGCCCTTGAGAAAGAAGATCACAAAATGCCCCCAAACCACCACGAGATGGAGAGATTCCTTCGGTGGAGAGCCTCCAAAGGCCCTTCTCGATGATCTGGTGGCACAATCTATGAATCCTAGGGGTGGAAACACCCTAGGAGAGGGGGGAAGGCGGGAGGGGCGGCAATGGAGAGAGGGAGGGTCAGGGGAAGTGAAAAGGTAACTTGTGGAGGGGTGGGGCAGCCAGGGAAGAAGAAGGGGATTTTTTTCAGATCCTGGTTTGAGGTCCGGTCCAACCAAGATGCAAACCGGACCGGTTGGTGTACAGGCCGGTCAACCAAACTTAAAACCGAATCTGTAGTTATTTTTTTTGTGGGGAAGATTCGGTTGGCAGTCCGGTAAATCGGATCCACAACTAGAGTACTCGGTTGGAAACCGGACTGGCAACCGAACTTTGTTCAATATACTTCTGTCTGCAGGTTTGGATAGACTCGGTTGAAACTGGGCTGCAAACTGAACGGTCCGATTGGACCGGGCCAGAAACCGAACATCCAAAAAACTTCGGAAAAATTTGTGGAAAACGGATTTTTTTTAGAATGGCATGTGCAACAAGAAGAAGATAGTAGACTCCAAAAGGGTAGAGGAGGCAGGTGATCTAGGCAAGCCTATTGGAGAAGAACCAAACCAACACACTCAATAGCAACAATAGGCATGATCCAAAAATGACAAGAGCTACAAGAGACCAAAGTTGGCGGGGGATTTCTCCCCCTATGTTTAAGCACACATGTCATGGCGCCTCAAAGATAGATGCTTGGACCCATATCATGTCACAAGATCAATTAATATCGCACGCATAGGTATGCATCAAACCAAGACATGGTAAGATGACTATCCCTATGTGTGCTGCACGACTAGGCTACATAGCAAGTTAAGAGTAGGAATATAATGCAAGAAGTGAATCAATCCAAGTTTTTAGGATCTAGAATACCAAGTTCTCGCCTCAACATGACAAAACATGCTTCATACAAAGGCTTCGTGAAGATGTCAGCCAATTGGAACATCGTTCCCACATGAGTGAGATTGATGTCACCATTTGCGACATGGTCACGTAGGAAGTGGTGGAGGGTATCAATATGTTAGGTGCGGCAATGTTGGACGGGGTTATTGGCAATCTTTATTCCGCTTTCATTGTCACATAGAAGAGGCACCGTACCAAGAGACACACCATAGTCTTTCAAGGTTTGCATCATCCATAACAATTGAGAGCAACAAGATTCCGCGGAAATGTATTTGGCTTCGGCGGTGGATAGGGTGGTGGAGTTTTGTTTCTTGGATGACCAACTCACCAACGACCGGCCGAGAAATTTTCAAGCCCCGGAGGTTGACTTCCGGTCAACCTTATCACCAGCCCAATCGGAATCCAAATATCCAACACGCTCAAAAGTTGACCCCTTTGGATACCAAAGCCCGAGAGTAGGAGTGAGAACAAGGTACCTAAAAGTCCGTTTGACCGCCATCAAGTGGCACTCCTTGGGAGCAGATTGAAAACAAGCACACATTCCAACACTTAACATGATATCCGACCTAGAAGCACAAAGGTAGAGCAAGGAGCCAATCATGGAGCAATATACCTTTTGGTCCACATCCTTCTCACCTTCTCCAAGGCCAAGTTGCACATTTAGTGGCATGGGTGTCTTCATGGGGTTGGCATTGTGTTGGGGATATACTTTCCGGGTATCCTCATAGTTCCTCACTAACCAGGGTGGCCCACTTTGGGTTAGAGCTTTGCTTCACGGGCGGCCTAGTCAGGGAGAAAGACGGAGTCCAATCCGGCTACGGGAAGGCCCAGAAGACTTACCGACTTAGGCCCATAGTGTTACTTGTAGTTCAAGATGTACTCTGTAACCGACTCTTAGTCGTAGCCGGATAGATCTCTCCTGTAAACCCTAGGCCGGATATCTATATAAGCCGTCCTAGGGAGAGACTTTAGGGCACACCTCAATAGTCTACAATCTCAACTCGCACAGGCGATACCCTTGTAACCCATATTCCGGCTCTGTCGTATTACTGGATTGCTAGCAGGAGTAGGATCCATCCAAAGCTGGCGGATTCGAACCTGGGTAAACTTGTGTGCTCACCGTCCCAGAACACCGTACGTCTGACACCCCTCTCTTCCGCACGCCTCGAGGACCCCCTCATGCCGTACTTGTCATCAATCCAACGACAGTTGGCGCCACCGTGGGGCAAGTGAGCTTCGGATCTGCGTTTCGAGCGGAATCTGTAAGAATCAGAATCGGCAAGACTATCACCGTCGGTCGCATCCTCTATGCCAGCGACGTCCCTCTCATCGTTCTCGACGAGACTTGGATTCTGGCTAGGGAGGCCATGACTGCCTACACAATCATGTCTTTTGGCGAGATCGACATTTACATCGGTTTTGCTGAACCTGCCCCACCCACCCCAGCGGTGATGATAGAGGCAGAAGAATCTTCTGGGTCCCCTTTGTCCGCGGAGGCGATAGAATTTCGGATCTCAGAAAACCCTAATCCCACCCAGCCCGCACCAGTTGCGGAGATAGTGGAGAAATCCGAGCCTGAGGAAGACCTAGCGGTCAAAGTCGAATTTGGAGTGGATTTCCTTGGAGAAGCCGGATCCTAGATCGACCCACCCGCGGAAGTTGAAATCCAGGAGGAGCTTATCAACGACACTGATTCCGGCTCTGATGACGCTAGGACAGACATGCCTTTCCTAAGGTAGTCACTGCGACGTATGATAATGCAAGATGCAAGCGTAGATGCAATTCTCGAGACCATCAAAAGTTTCGACAAAGCTGATCGCGATAGCCGCAGGTACCTCAGGAAGCACGCGTCGCACTTCGTCGGATATGTGGGATCTAGATCCTGCTCTGCCGATGCTGGAGAGAACACCGACTCTGTGCTGGAGGCAATTGGAATAAACACCGACGTACCCGCATCCATGGATGAATCGATGACGTTAGCGGATTTCCGAAAGTTCTCCGCGGAATATGAAGAGGAGTATAACTCCAAAGCTGCAGAGGAAGGAGAAGCCATGGATGCAAGATCCAGGGAACACTCTCCCAAAACGCAGGATGACATGGAAGTTGGAGATAATCCCGAAGTCTAGATGTCCGAAAGTACCGATCAGAGCTTGACTCCGGGAAACGGACCCAAAGCCGTCTTTGCTACCGGAGCTGCCAAGAAGGCAAAGAAGAAGAACAAATCCCCGGCAAAAGACCCTATGACAGAGGAGGTGATTGCCGAGGAATACGAGGCAGACTCGGATGGAGCACTTATCCTAGAAGAGCCGAAAAAAGAAGAATCGGTGGATGGACACGTGATCACTGAAGGTGCGCGTAAACTCATCGATGATGCATTAACCACACCTATCCCTACAGCTGCAGAACTTACTGCTGAAGAGCTGGATGAAAGGGCCCAAACCCTAGAAGCGCGTCGTCCACAACTCCTGGATGAAGCCAAAAACATCGAGGAGGAAAAGAAACGCATGGCAACTAAGGATTACATGTCTTGGTTGCATCAGAAGACCCAGAAACATTACACACGTGACGGTAAATTTCCGGAAGTGAACAGGGTCCTCTTTGAAGGAGATCCAGGGATGCCACGTCTTGACAGCAAAAGAGATCTGGTGTACCCAACACCGGTACAGAACACTGTCGCAACTCGAGATATCCTGTCAAATAACCCAGGCCCAGAACAGGTTCGATTGGGCATCAAGCTACTCACCAAGGGTCTGGAGCAACAGATGGCTGCCTAATCCAGAAGTGGAAAACTGGTCTCGAAATCCGACAAATGTCACACGGACTCAGCCTGGAATGATATAAGGCCCTAGTGTGTTCCGGAACAACGTCACTGTTCCGACTGACGGGAAGACAACTACTCCAGAACCGGATCATCAAGACAGCATCACAGAACTGCACGTGACTGGAGCAACGTCGTTCTAGCGGTCGAGCAAGATGCCATTGTTGCACTGTATCCGAGGAACCCTCCCCGACGAGAGTCGAACGATCGAAGGGGAGAAGATAAAGAGAAACATCAAGAGGAGGATCATCAAAAAATGCCACCTCCTAGACATGCAAGCTGTCGGCTGAGCCTCACCGTAGTGGGAACGACGGACGAAGGAACGATGGAAACCATGCCGAGACAAGACGGCAGGGGGCTCGTCATAGTGAAGACTCTCCTCGAAACCGAAATAATGACGCTCCGGACGGAGGTCGGCGAACAGCCAGAAACAATCCAGCTGCCCCACCCTCTCCACCAAGTAGTCATCACAACGGCTCTCAAGGGGGACAAGGAGGACGACGTGGCGGAGGAGGTGGTGGCAGAAGCCGAAGTCCGGCTCCAAGGCACCATAGCCACAACTGACATTCGGGACGATCTTTATGCCCGAACGACGCAAGGCACAGGATCAATTCCAACATAGAGGCGCGGCGCTACGAAAACGATGATATCTACGTGGGCCCAAAGTGCTTCGGACCATGCATCAGAGCTACGAGATTCTCAGAAGGATTTGCTATCTCAAGGCATATCCAAGCCTACGACGGCATTGCTCGGCCAGGTACCTGGCTACAGGATTTTTTCCAAGCTTGCTGCATCACCAAAGGCGGAAACAGCCTGGTCGCAACCCGATATCTCCCACTTATGTTGCGGAAGACGGCATGATCATGGCTTAATGAACTTCCAGAGAACACCATCCACAACTGGTATGATATGCAAAGTGCGTTCTTTCAGAATTTCGAAGGCACATACTGGAGGCCCTGTACGGTCGGAGACCTACAACGTTGCACCCAGAAGGCCGGAGAAACTTGTCGGGATTACTTCGAACGATGGATCGACACCAAGAACTCCTATGAAGGAGTAAATGATCAAACTATGATTGAAGCTTTCATTGCAGGTCTCCCAATTGGTCTATTGCGTCATCGTTTGAAGTGTGACAAAGTCACTGATTTGGGAGAAATGATAGAAACAGCGAGCAAGTATGCAGATGCTGAAGACGATGTAGAGGGATTACTCAATGCCCTAGCTGTGCCACAGTCGGCAAAACAACCGAAGCAACAGGCTCAGAAGCGCAAAAATACCTCAGAAGAAAAACCCAACACGGAAACGACAGTGGTCACTGCTACTTTCGGGTCTGGAGGACGAGGAGGACGTGGCGGAGGCCGCGGGCGTGGCCGTGGAACTTCAAGAGTCCAAGGTAGAGGAGACCAACAACCAGGCAAAACCTACTCTTGGGCCGACATTACCAATAACCCATGTGTGCATCACTTAGACGCTAATGGGGGCTTGTCCCACACCAACACCGAATGTCGTTTCAATGACGACATCAAAAGAGATGACACCGCGGGCTACAAAGCTAAGCGGAAGAAGGGAAAGAAGAATCCCGAAAAAGATAAAGAGACCAAGGAAGATTCCGACATGGATGAAGCTGATGCTTCAAATCCCAAGCCGGAAGGGAAGAAAAAATTTCCGACCAAGAAAGACACTTATGTCACCTTCCTCGGATCTCAACCAGCAAAGGGTAAGAAAGTAGTTCTACATGAGCTCAATGCAACAGTTTCGGCTGTCCCCCAATTTTTGGACTAGTCGGAAGTGGCAATCACATTTGACCGTGCTGATCATCCGCCTAAGTTGCACAAGCGAGGAAAATACGCCTTAATCGTCAATCCACTTATTGATGGTTATGGTTTCTCCAAGACCCTCATGGACGGCGGCAGCAGTATCAACATTCTCTATGTCAAAACGCTACACCGGATGAAGATCTCGGAGACCCAGCTGAACCATAGCTCTGTGATCTTTCATGGAGTTGTCCCAGAAAGACAAGCTAATTCCCTGGGGGAGATCACTTTGGATGTTACCTTTGGAACTCCAAAGAATTATCAGACAGAGGCACTTTCCTTCGAAGTGGTCTCGTTCAAGAGCGCGTACCACGCTATATTCGGACGTCCGGCTTACTGGGCTTTTATGGCTTGTCCGTGTTACATTTACAATATAATGAAAATTCTAGGTCCCAACAGCGTAATCATTATCAGGGGAGACCCGAAGAAAGCGCGAGAGTGCGAGGATGGAAATGTCGCCTTTGCTGAAGCTGTGCTGCACGCCCAGGAGTACCAGGAGATCAAGAAGACAATAGATCCGTCCGAGATGCCCGCAACGAAGGAGGTGACAAAGCCAAATCCAGAGTTCAAGGCATCAAAAGAGACGAAGAAGACGCCGTTGAAGGATGATGACCCCTCCAAGGTGACCCAGATAGGCATAGGCCTAGGTAGCGCATAGGAAAGCACGCTTGTCAAGTTCCTCCAAGCAAATCAAGATATCTTCGCATGACAGCCATCTGACATGACCAGAGTACCTAGGGAACTTGCTGAGCACTCTTTAAATGTAAACCCGAACGCTAAACCCGTCAAACAGTCCTTACGACGTTTCGGCGATGAAAAGCGTAAGGCAATAGCTAAGGAACTAGCATAGCTCGAGTTAGCCGGATCCATAGAAGAGGTCATCCACACTAAGTGGTCGGCCAATCCTGTAATGGTCCCTAAAAAGGACAGCACTGATTTAAGGATGTGTGTTGATTATACTGCCTTGAACAAGGCTTGTCCAAAAGATCCGCTTGCTCTGCCTAGAATTGATCAAGTTATCGACGCTACGACAGGCTCAGAACTCCTCTGTTTTCTCGACGCATATTCCGGCTATCACCAAATCCGGATGAAGGAATCTGACAAAGTCAAAACTTTATTCATAACCCCCTTCAGAACCTTCTGTTTTGTTACGATGCCCTTTGGGCTGAAGAACGCAGGAGCTACGTACCATCGCACGATGCAGCGTTGCCTCCATGACCAACTCGGACGCAATGTACATGCATACGTGGATGATATTGCGGTTATGTCCAAAAAGAAGGAAACTCTGATTTCCGACTTGGAGGAAACATTCGCCAATCTACGAAAATACAACATTATGCTTAACCCGAAGAAATGTTTCTTTGGAATATCAGCCGGAAAATTGTTAGGTTTCATCGTGTCTCAACGAGGCATAGAGGTGAACCGGGACAAAATCAAGGCTATACTCAATATTTCCAGGCCAACTCGCCTGAAGGACGTACAAAGACTAACTGGTTGCATTGCTGCAGTCAGTCGGTTTGTAAGCCGGTGAGAAAGAGCCGCACCATTATATAAACTCCTGAAAAAGACCAAGGATTTTGTTTGGACCGACGAAGCTGAAGCTGCACTACAAGACCTGAAGAAAGTACTCTCATCTGCTCCTATCCTTGCTGCGCCGGAACCACAGGAACCGATGTTTCTCTATCTTGCTACGACAAAGAAGGTCGTTAGTATCGTCATGGTGGTGGAGAGACCGGAAGAAAATCAGGAACACCTGGTGCAGCGTCCGACTTACTTTGTCAGTGAGGTCCTGACAGAATCAAAACAACGATATCCGCACTACCAAAAGTTGGCTTATGGTGTTTTTCTAGCATCTCGTAAGCTACGACATTATT
Organism: Avena eriantha; assembly: GCA_910589775.1. NCBI lineage: Eukaryota > Viridiplantae > Streptophyta > Magnoliopsida > Poales > Poaceae > Avena > Avena eriantha. Next base: position 306,985,473 of record OU342743.1, read on the forward strand.
TTCAGGAGCATCCAATTACCATGGTGAGCACAGCTCCCATGAGAGATATAATCAACAGTGACGCCACAGGACGCGTCGCCAAATGGGGCATAGAGCTTTCAGCTTTTGATATTGAGTATAAACCTTGGACAACAATCAAATCCCAGATCCTTTCTGACCTTGTCGCTGACTGGACAGGGACAAAGGAGAACATGACCCTCCCTGAGTCGGAATACTGGACCCTCTACTTTGATGGGTCTAAGGCTCGAGGGGGCTCGGGGCTGGCATGGTGCTCAAATTACGCCAAGGAGATAAACTTCTAAACGTGTTGTAGATCCACTTCACAGTGACGTGAAGGAAATATGCCCTGAGAGGCAATAATAAAGTTGTTATTATATATTCCTTATATATGATAGATGTTTATTTTACATGCTAGAATTTTATTGATCGGAAACATCAATACATGTTGTGTTTAATAAACAAAAAGGGTTCCTAGTTATGCCTCTCTTATAGACTAGCTTGTTGATTAACAAGATGATCAAGGTTTCCTGATCATGGACATTGGATGTTGTTAATAACAAGGTCACACCATTGGTGGAATGATGTGATGAACATTCATCCGAAGTATAGCATTACGATCAAGTCATTATGTTTATATTGCTATAACATCATACAAAGTAATCTTTATCCTTAGACCATGAGATCATGTTAATTGCTAACACCGGAAGAGTATCTTGATAACATCAAACGTCACACCGTAACAGGGTGACTATAAAGATGGGTTCAGTACTACGAAGGTGTTATGTTGAGGCTCATGGATCAAGAGTGGAATTTGTCAATCCAGATGACAGATAGATATACCCTGGGCCCTCTCGGTGATATCACATTAAGATAGCTTGCAAGCAAGTGATGTGATCACTAGAATGTTATATCACGGGAACGAGAAAAGAGTGCATGTCCGTAACGAGATCAAACTAGGTATGGAGATACCGATGATCGAATCTCGGACATGTAATATATCGAGAGACAAAGGGATTTAGTTACAAGCGTTAAAGGTTCTCACGATCACAGATGTCATCGTTGAATGTGTAGGAGTTAGTACGGATCTCCAGGTCCCGCTGCTGATTATTGATCGGAGAAGGGTCTCGATCATGTCTACATTATTCGCGAACCGTAGGGTGGCACACCTAAGAGTTACCGGACACCATTTTGGAGCACATATGTTTCAGACAAAAGAATTGCAAAGCGCAGGAATTGTTTCAATAGAAACCAGAAATTGTTTCGGGTGAAATTGCAGAAAGTGGTTCTGCATGTGATATTGAAATATTGCAAGGGGCTATATGTGAATGTTTGTTAATTAAAGTAATTAACAAAATTCCGAATAAATTTAATAAAAAGAGTTTTATTAAATGAGAGAGCATTAAATTTGGAGAAATTTAATGCATTTAAAGTGGAGACTTTAAAAGGGAATGTGAAGAGGCATTTTAATGTGGAGGGGTTACCACCACATGAATGGGGGAGGTGAGGGGTCACCCCCCATGCACCGGCCATGGAGAGAGGGGGCACCCCGTCCTCCTATAAAAGGTCACCCATTCCCTCCTTCATGCACACACCTCCTTGTGAAGGATCTCTCTCCCCCTCTAGAATTATTCCCCCATGGTCTCGGATTAGTGAGATACATGTTCCTGGTGGCATTTCGTCTGGAAGGAGCTTCCACTGGATCGCTGGAGCGAGGAGGTGGAGGTTGTCCGGTGGCTTGAACGTGTGTGCGAGTGCGGATGCGCTGCTGAGTTGCGGCGCTTGGACTTCCTCACGATCTTGAGATCGGCAAGTGTACGACTACATCAACCACGAGTTCCTACTCGTTAACAAAACTTGTTGTCTTCGAAGGTAAGTTATCGTTGGATGTATGTCCACCCGTTGCTTTGTACCTAGTAGATAGATCTTGGCGTGTAGTTCACACCATAGGAATTTTTTTGTTTTCTATGCTGCGGACCCAACAGTGGTATCAGAGCCTGATCTATGCGTAGGTGCTTTGCACAGGTAGTACGCATATGTTTATATGTGGGCGATGATGATCATGTTATTGCATCTTCTATGTATTTTGGATATTGGTGGCATAGTGGGATGAGGCGGCCCGGACCAACCTTACATGTCATCGTACATGAGACCGGTTCCACGACTGACATGCAACTTGTTTTGCATAAGTGGCTGGCGGGTGTCTGTCTCTCCTACTATAGTCAATATATGATTTACAACGAGTTGCTAATAACTTAGTTATCCTCGTTGTGGTTCATGTTCGTAGGTGAGAACAGTTCTATCTCCAAAAGCCCTAAGCCACATAAAACTTGCAATTGATAAATTAGAGGCGTCTAGTTTAGATCGTTGTTAGGCTAGTGTATTGATATGGTATTGTTGTAAGTAGATGTATGATAGATACTCTTACAACACACTCAACGTGTAAGTTCCATAGACCTTGGCCTTACACACAAAGGAATGATAGAGATCATACCACGATGCAAGTGATAGAGGTCAAATGCATGGACCATATCATCTCACTTTACACATTAGATGTTAGCATCTTATACTGCTAGTTTGGTGCTTTTAGTAGCATTATAAGATGATCCCTCATTTAGATATCAAGATAAAAATTTGTTCTTCCTTAAGTATGCACCGTTCTGTGGATGCGAGACATCACGTGATGATCGGGTGTACTCGAATCTATGCTTTCATAGGAACGGGTGTAAGACAGTTTTACACACGCGAATACTAAGGTTCTTACTTGGCGAGCCTAGCATGTACATACATGGCCTCAGAACACGGACCGAAAGGTTAAGCATGAGTCATATAGTTTATATGATGCCCATATAGATGCTCGCCTTTGAAGCTACATCAACTCACGTGATGATCAGACTTGGTGTAGTGGATTTGGTTCATGTAATCACCAAAAAGACACGAGGGATGTCGTTTTTGAGTGGGAGTTTATTAGTAATTTGGATTAGTTGAACTCAATCTATCATAAACTTAGTCTAAATAAACTTTAAAAATTCTGTTGTAGATGGCACCACCTGCTTTTAATTTCAATTTGTTCATGGAGAAAGAGAAACTTGCTGCGAATGGTAGCAACTTCACCAACTGGGCTATGCATTTGAGGATTCTCCTCACTGCTGCACAAAAGCAATATGTGCTAGATGCGCCGCTAGGCTCCCCACCAGCTCCTGATGCCCCGGACGAGGAAAAGAATGTCTATGTGACTCGTCAGGAGGACCACAACTTAGTTCATTGCAGCATACTGTATGGGCTATAGCCAGAACTTCGAAAGCGTTTCGAAAATGGCAATGCCTTTGATACCATGGGAGAATTGAAAATGATTTTCGATACCTATGCTGCCGTAGAGAGTTATAATGCTACAGAAAAGTTCTTTAGCTGCATGATGGAGGAAAATAACTCCGTTAGTGAGCACGTACTCAAAATGTCTGGTTACGCTGATAAGCTTGTGTCCTTGGGAATAACGATTCCCATTGACTTAGGCATACATCGTGTTCTCCAATCTCTGCCACCTAGCTACAAGAGCTTCGTGATGAACTATAATATGCAGGGCATGAAGAAGTCTCTTCCCGAGCTTCTGTCAATGCTTAAGACTGCAGAAGTGGAGATTAGGAAAGAACATCAAGTGTTGATGATCAATAGGACCACCGGTTTTAAGAAAGACAAGAAAGGTAAGCACAAGGGAAAGAAGGGTGGAAAGTCTATTGCCACGCCTAAAAAGAAACCCCGAGCTGGCCCTAAGTCTGACACCGAGTGCTACTATTGTAAGGGGACTGGCCATTGGAAGCGCAACTGCCCCAAGTATTTGGCGGACAAGAAGTCCGGCAAGGCAAACAAAGGTATATGTGATATACATGTTATTGATGTGTACTTGACTAGTACTCGCAGTAGCACCTGGGTATTTGATACGGGATCGGTTGCTAATATATGTAACTCGGTTCAGGGGCTACGGAACAAGTGACAACTAGCAAGGGATGAGGTCAGAATGCGGGTCGGCAATGGATCAAAAGTTGATGTGATCGCCGTCAGGACGCTACCTCTCCATTTGCCATCGGGATTAGTTATAAACCTAAATAATTGTTATTTAGTGCCTGCACTGAGCATGAACATTGTATCTGGATCGTGTTTGATGCAAAGTGGTCATTCCTTTAAATCTGAAAACAATGGTTGTTCGATTTATAAGAATGATATCTTTTATGGTCATGCACCTATGTTGAATGGTTTATTTCTGTTGGATCTCGATAGTAATATTACACACATTCATAATGTTAATGCTAAAAAGATTAAACTTGATGATGATATGTCTACATATATGTGGCACTGCCGTCTAGGTCATATTGGCGTTAAACGCATGAAGAAACTCCATTCTGATGGACTTTTGGAATCACTTGATTTTGAATCATTTGATACATATGAGCCATGCCTTATGGGCAAGATGACTAGAACGCCGTTTTCCGGTTCAATGGAACGGGCGACAGATCTATTGGAAATCATACATACTGATGTGTGTGGACCAATGAGTGTGTCAGCGCTAGGTGGATATCGTTATTTTGTTACTTTCACGGATGATTTGAGTAGATATGGGTATATCTATTTGATGAAACACAAGTCTGAAAGTTTTGAAAAGTTCAAGGAATTTCAGAATGAAGTGGAAAATCATCATAATAGAAAGATCAAATTTCTACGGTCTGACCGTGGAGGAGAGTATCTAAGTTACGAGTTTAGCACACACATGAAAGAGTGTGGAATAGTTTCACAACTCACGCCTGCCGGAACACCACAACGTAATGGTGTGTCGGGACGTCGTAATCGTACCTTATTGGATATGGTTCGATCTATGATGTCTCTGACTGACTTGCCACTATCATTTTGGGGTTATGCACTGGAAACAGCTGCATTCACTTTAAATCGGGCACCATCTAAATCTGTTGAAACGACACCATATGAATTATGGTTTGGAAACAAACCTAAGCTGTCATTTCTTAAAGTTTGGGGATGCGATGTTTATGTGAAGAAACTTCAACCGGATAAACTCGAACCCAAAGCGGAAAAATGCGTCTTCATAGGATACCCTAAGGAAACAATTGGGTATACCTTCTATCACAGATCCGAGAGCAAGGTTTTTGTTGCCAAGAATGGATCCTTTCTTGAGAAGGAGTTTCTCGCGAAAGGTGTGAGTAGTCGGAAGGTAGAACTCGAAGAGGTTATTGAACCTTCTCTTCATGGAATGGCGAGTGGCGCAGCACCGGAAGTTGTTTCGGAGTTGACTTCACCTGATGAAGAGAGAGCTAATGATAATGATCATGAAACTCCGAAAGAGGACACTACCGAACCTCGCAGGTCAAGCAGGACACATGCAACTCCTGAACTGTACAGCAATCCTGTTGTGAATTTCATGGTTGATGAAATGGATGACCCTGCGACGTATGAAGAAGCGATGATGAGCCCGGATTCCAACAAATGGCTAGAAGCCATGAAATCCGAGATGGAATCCATGTACGAGAACCAAGTTTGGAACTTGGTGGACTTACCTCACGACCAAAAGGCCGTTGAGAATAAATGGATTTTCAAAAAAAAACTGATGCTGATGGTAATGTGACCATCTATAAGGCTCGACTTGTCGCAAAGGGGTTTCGACAATTCAAGGAGTTGACTACGATGAGACATTCTCTCCCGTAGCGATGCTTAAGTCGGTTAGGATTATGTTAGCAATTGCTGCATATTTTGATTATGAAATATGGCAGATGGATGTCAAAACTGCGTTCCTCAATGGTTATATTGAAGAAGAGTTGTATATGATACAACCTAAGGGTTTTGTCGATCCTAAGGATGCTAATAAGGTATGCAAACTTCAGCGATCCATCTATGGACTGAAGCAAGCATCCCGGAGTTGGAATCTCCGCTTTGATGAGGTGATCAAAGAGTTTGGATTTGTCCAAACTTATGGAGAGGCTTGTATTTACAAGAAAGTGAGTGGGAGCAATGTGGCATTTCTGATATTATATGTGGATGACATATTATTGATTGGAAATGATATAGATCTTTTAAACAGTGTTAAAAGTTATGTAAACAACAAATTTTCGATTAAAGACCTTGGTGAAGCATCATATATATTAGGCATTAAAATCTACAGAGATAGATCAAGGCGCCTAATTGGGATATCGCAGAGTACATACCTTGATAATATATTAAAGAAGTTTAATATGGACGAAAGTAAGAAGGGGTTCTTACCTAGGTTGTAAGGCAAGACATTGAGTAAGACTCAAAGTCCGGCTACGACGGAAGAAAGAGAGATGATGGATAAGATCCCCTATGCCTCGGCCATAGGCTCTATTATGTATGCCATGCTATGTACAAGACCGGATGTGGCACATGCTATTAGTTTGACTAGTAGGTACCAATCTGATCTAGGTTTGGAACACTGGATAGCAGTAAAGAACATCCTCAAGTACTTGAGAAGAACTCAGGATATGTTTCTCATATACGGAGATGAAGAAGAGCTAGTCGCTAAGTGTTATGTCGATGCTAGCTTTGACACCGATCCGGATGACTCTAAGTCTCAATTCGGATACGTATTTCTCTTGAACGGAGTAGCAGTTAGTTGGAGGAGTTCCAAACAACCTGTGGTGGCTGGATCAACGACGGAGGCGGAATATGTTGCTGCTTCAGAAGCGGCGCAGGAGGCGGTTTGGATGAAAGAGTTCATTACGGAACTAGGTGTGGTTCCCAGTGCGTTGGACCCAATGGTGATCTATTGTGAAAATAATGGAGCCATAGCCAATGCAAAGGAACCGAGGTCTCACAAGAATTCCAAGCATATTAAGCGCCGGTTTCACTCCATCCGCGAGCATGTCAAGGATGGAGATATAAAGATTTGTAAAGTGCACACGGACCTAAATGTAGCAGATCCGTTGACTAAAGTACTCGCTAGGGAAAAACATGATCAACACCAGAACTCCATGGGTGTTAGATTTATCACTGTGTAAACTAGATTATTGTCTCTAGTGCAAGTGGGAGACTGAAGGAAATATGCCCTGAGAGGCAATAATAAAGTTGTTATTATATATATTTCTTGTATATGATAGATGTTTATTTTGCATGCTATAATTGTATTGATAGGAAACATCAATACATGTGTGTTTAATAAACAAAAAGGGTTCCTAGTTATGCCTCTCTTATAGACTAGCTTGTTGATTAACAAGATGATCAAAGTTTCCTGATCATGGACATTGGATGTTGTTAATAACAAGGTCACAGCATTTGTGAAATGATGTGATGAACATTCATCCAAAGTATAGCATTACAATCAAGTCATTATGTTTATATTGCTATAACATCATACGAAGTAATTTTTATCCTTAGACCATGAGATCATGTTAATTACTAACACCGGAAGAGTATCTTGATAACATCAAACATCACACCGTAACAGGGTGACTATAAAGATGGGTTTAGTACTACGAAGGTGTTATGTTGAGGCTCATGGATCAAGAGTGGAATTTGTCAATCCAGATGACGGATAGATATACTCTGGGACCTCTCGGTGATATCACATTAAGATAGCTTGCAAACAAGTGATGTGATCACTAGAATGTTATATCACGGGAACAAGAAAAGAGTGCATGTCGGTAATGAGATCAAACTAGGTATGGAGATACCGATGATCGAATCTCGGACATGTAATATATCGAGAGACAAAGGGATTTAGTTAAAGGCGTTAAAGGTTCTCATGATCACAGAAGTCATCGTTGAATGTGTAGGAGTCAGTACGGATCTCCAGGTCCCGCTGCTGATTATTGATCGGAGAAGGGTTTTGATCATGTCTGCTTTATTCGCGAACCGTAGGGTGGCACACTTAAGAGTTACCGGACACCATTTTCGAGCACATATGTTTCAGACGAAAGAATTGCAAAGCGCAGGAATTGTTTCAATAGAAACTGGAAATTGTTTCGGGTGAAATTGTAGAAAGTGGTTCTGCATGTGATATTGAAATATTGCAAGGGGCTATATGTGAATGTTTGTTAATTAAAGTAATTAACAAAATTCTGAATGAGCATTAAATTTGGAGAAATTTAATGCATTTAAAGTGGAGACTTTAAAATGGAATGTGAAGAGGCATTTTAATGTGGAGGGGTTACCACCACATGAATGGGGGAGGTGAGGGGTCACCCCCCATGCGCTGGCCATGGAGAGAGGGGCACCCCCCCTCCTCCTATAAAAGGCCACCCATTCCCTCCTTCATCCACACACCTCCTTGTGAAGGATCTCTCTCCCCCTCTAGAATTATTCCCCCATGGTCTCGGATTAGCGAGATACATGTTCCCGGTGGCATTTCGTCTGGAAGGAGTTGCTGCTTCTGCTGGATCGCTGGAGCGAGGAGGTGGAGGTTGTCCGGTGGCTTGAACGTGTGTGCGAGTGCGGATGCGCTGCTGAGTTATGGCGCTCGGAATTCCTCACGATCTTGAGATCGTCAAGTGTACGACTACATCAACCACGAGTTCCTACTCGTTAACAAAACTCGTTGTCTTCGAGGGTAAGTTCTTGTTGGATGTATGTCCACCCGTTGCTTTGTACCTAGTAGATAGATCTTGGCGTGTAGTTCACACCATAGGAAATTTTTTGTTTTCTATGTTGCGGACCCAACACGATGAATTATATTGCCGAGTATGAAGCACTGTTGCATGGAATCCGGATTGCTAAGGATATTGGCATCTGACGTTTGATGTGTTACGGAGATTCGGATCTTGTTGCTCAACAAGTGTTAGATATTTGTAATGCAAATAAACACATGGCATCATATAAAGCTGTCATGGATAATTTATCTAAATCGTTCAAAGGGTTTGAGGTTCAACACATCCCTCGAGCAGAAAATGAGGAAGCAGATGCACTATCTCGAATAGGCTCTACGCGGAAAGAGGTCCCGGATGGCGCTTTTCTAGAGCACCTCAAAGTTCCCTCAATAAAGGGAGTGGATGAGGAATATCCGACCAAATCCGACTCACCTTTAATAGCAGTCCTAGCTGTAATTCCCAGCTGGACCCAACCCTACCTTGATTAGCTGGTAGATGGCAAATTACCCGAAGACGAGGTTCTGAGCCGGCAGATCATCCGACGAGCAAAAGCTTATACTATAGTTAAAGGTGAGCTCTATAAGCGGAGTGTTTCTGGGGTTTTTCAGCGTTGTATATCTCTGGAAGAAGGAGTGGAAATCTTAAGAGAAATCCACGAAGGCGAGTGTGGTCACCATGCTCTAGCCAAATCTTTAGTGGCAAAAGCTTTTAGACACGGATTTTTCTGGCTTACAGCTCAGGCAGATGCCGAACGATTAGTCAAGACGTGCAAAGGCTGCCAAAAGTACGCCAAACAAGCTCATGTTACGGCTGATCAGCTGGAAACAATACCAATAACATGGCCTTTTGCGGTCTGGGGGCTTGACATGGTAGGACCATTTAAACGAGCTCCAAGTGGATTTACTCATCTCTTAGTGATGGTGGATAAATTCACCAAATGGATTGAGGCTAAACCTGTCACTAGTTATGATGGAGCAACAGCCAAAAGATTTGTCGAGGATCTAATAATCCGGTATGGTTATCCGCATAGCATTATCACGAACAACGGGAGTAACTTCTCTATGGGAGAATTGGCTGAATTCTGCAACGAGCAAAATATCCGGCTTGACATTGTGTTAGTCGCACATCCACAGGCTAACGGACAATTTGAAAGAACAAATGGTTTAATCCTACAAGGCCTAAAACCGAGACTCGAAGCACAACTACGACATGCTGCGGGGGCTTGGGCAGAGGAATTACCCTCTGTAATATGGAGTTTACGAACGACTCCGAACAAGTCAACCGGATACACACCTTTCTTCTTGGTCTACGGCGCAGAAGCAGTTCTTCCTAGTGATTTGATTCACACTTCTCCTAGAGTGGCCGCGTATATTGAAGAGGATGCCGAGATTTCTCAACAAAATGATCTCGACTTAGTCAAAGAAGTTCGCGTCATTGTTGAAATGAGATCAACAGCCTATCAGCAGAAGTTACGCAAGTATCATAGCCAGAGAGTGAGAAACATATCTTTCAATAAAGGCGATTTGGTTCTCCGGCTTGTGCAACAAAGAAAGCACAAACTTTCCCTAGTATGGGAAGGGCCCTTTTTAGTTAGTCGAGTATTGCACAATGGTTCGTACTACTTAACTGACATGAGGCTAGTCAAAGAAAGACCTGCTACTAAGAAGAGAAATAGAGCTAGAGGTAGTACAAATCCGGATGAGTTAGACAGATCGTGGAATATTGCTCAGCTGCGTCCCTTTTATTCTTAGTTTATCCTTCTTTGTAATCATATATATGTACATGTTCTGTGAGAAATAAAAGTTTTGGTTGCCTCAAGTTTTTCTGAGAAGTTTTTACCATCTTATTTACGAATGATCATGTCATAGTCGAAAATCCCAGAATGCTTGACAGTACTTTATGCTCATGGTCGTTCTGGTTTAGATTTCCGATTCTAAAATTGCTACCCTTGGGTATAACTCTAAAGTTTCTAGTCTTTACTTTGGTTATTTGTCTGATTGCCGGATGCGGGTATTTTCCGAGTAGTGAATTTTTGGTACTGGAAGCCGGCTTTGTTCCGAGTTTAAACTGGTTTAGCAATTGCGCTCCGTTGCTCTGCAAAGTTTCTATGCAGAAGGTTTAGCCGGCTCACGAAAGGGACGAGGCGGAAAGCCAGAAAAACAATAAGTATAGACGAAAAAGTATAAGTGCTTATGTAAACATTTCAGGCACACAAATATTTAAAGCCAAAAGTGCTGAATAGATCAAAAGCTTAGCACTAGCGAAATTATAGTACTACATATTTATAGATCCATCATGTTTTTTCAGAACAATACAAATGTTTCTGGAAATCTATGATGCAGGAGGAGAAGAAGGAGCTGCCGGCTCGCTGGATACATCGCCCTGATATTGTTTCGAGATGTCCACATCCGAGACGGTGCGGTCATCGTCGGAAACTTCTGCTGCTTCTTCTGGAGGCGGAGGCAGAGTGTCCACGCGGGTGAAGAAAGGAGTGTCGTAGCTAGTCAAATCAGCCACGTGACACCCATATCCGGCACAGGAGTCCATAATAGCCTTGATGTCCTACTCCTGGCTGTCTTCATCCACTGTAGAATACCCTTTGGTTACTTGCCATATCTCCATGCTTCCATGGTGGCTCATGACCATGGTAAGAGCGTTCTGCGCCGCGGATCGCGCGTAGGACATATTCCAATCCTAGACAAGCTGCGGCATCTCCTTCGCTTTGTCCCACACTTGAAAATCCGACATGCTATGCATGTCCGGAATCTTGAGAGCTTCGCCAATATCCTCAAGGGATTGGCGGAAGTCATGAAGCAGGTCACCGACTTGGGTAAGCCAGTGGGTGTGGGGTTCGGCGGAGGTGGAGTCCGTCAAGTTCAGAGGACCTGTACACAAAAACAGTTAAGAAATCTGACAGTGAAAGAAGTCGAAGAAAATGGACAAGTCAGACAGATGGAACATACCGAAGATGACGACATCAATCTTGGTCTTCTCTTCCCGAAGACTCCGGAGTTCAGCCCAGAGTGCCTCGGAAAGGTCCTTCTCTCTACACAACTCATTATTGAGGTCCGAGATTTTCTGATCTTGAGCGGCAATCCTGCGATCGCGCTTGTCAGTAGCCATGGGGGAGGAATTGAGAACTTGAGCTATGCTCTTCTCATGATCCGCTTTGAGCTTATCCAACTCTTGGCGAAGTTCCTTGTTCTCCACCACTAAAGTTTTGAGTTTCTCGGCCTCTTCAATCATGGCGCAGGACTGTTTTACCAGCGTTGTAAGTCAAAAAGAACAACAGTTCAGAAAATATTCGACTAGGAAAACATGAAAGACAAGGTTTGAGTCTCGGAATGTTTACCTTTGGCCTCATCCTTGGAGACCTTAAGCTCAGCATTCTTAAGTCGGAGAGTTTTGATCTGTCTCCGCTAGTTGCAGACATTCTTTAACAAATCCTGGTTATAGGAACATACTTTCTGTAAGTCAGAATACCCAAAGTCAGAAGTCTACTAAAGACTCGGGCTAATATTTTTACTAATATCAGCACGAGCCTTGGGGGCTACACTAGTTCATTCTTTGGAATCCTAAGGAAGCATAAACCTGGATTATATATCCTACTTCATGCTTGGGGGCTGGAGGATATGATATGAAATAAGGGAAAAACAAGAGTTAGAATTCTGACTTACATATTGCTCGCGAGTAAGTTTATCCAAACTCGCATTTACTTCAACGGCAACCTTCTCAGCGAGAGTCAGAGGGACCACTAGCGCTGTTGGAAGCTCACCGGTCCTTATCCTCTCGTCGTGAAGACGCACTTGTGCAAGAAGGTCAGAGTACTTGATATCCTCTGCCTCTTGTGCTTCTTCTTCGGCAGATAAGTTTCTTTTCTCTAGGCATTGCCTGGCCAGCCGCTGGATCTCTTCCGCAGACTTCCGGGACAAGCCAAACTTGGTAAGACTCGGATTGCTGAGAAGGTTTTCGCTGAAGATCTCTACCGAGGGATCATTACCCGAAGAGGGTTCACCCTTATCTATACCTGACTCACTCATGGTGACATCAGTTTGTGATTCAAGGATCACAGGCTCCATTGAAGGAGCCGGATCTTCTGCGACAGCCAGAGAAGGAATGATCACCGACGTTGCGGAAGGTTGGGAGGCAGGAGTCGGAGGAGCCACGGCAGGAGAAGCCATGGAAAGCTTCATCTGTCGCAGGAGCTTCAAAGAGGTACCCTTCCCCTTGCCCTTGATTAGCTGCTTAGCTCTGAGAATGTAATAAAGTCGAAAACATTACATCTCGGAAGAAAATTCGAGTAAGGTACAAAGGCGGAAATTGTGTTGAAAGTTACCTCTTCACGATGGGCACCTCCTTTGTGCCGACAGCCACTGTCGGAGCCTTGCGTTTTTTAAGCGCAATGTCCGGCAATGGGACCAGTTCTGCCTCTTGAGAAAACTCTAGAGGATATCCCTCGAGTGGAGCAAGGTCCGACTCGGGGAGGTCAGCAAGCTGAAAAGAAGAAAATATAACAGTATTGCAATGTAACTTAAAGATTGAAACACATAAAAAGGTTTATTGTTAGAAACTTACAGGCACAACGGGGTTTTCCGCCGTATGCATATCCGGAGAAACCTCTGGGATCCTCCTCTCGATCCGCTCCCTTATCAGCCATTTAATCTGGCTTATATAGCCTTGCGTGGTATAGGCTCTAGGGCTGATGCGGAGAGAATCTTTCTTGGACGACATGATGGAGTGCATCAGTCGGTCTCCGTGGTACTGAAGGGGTTGGATCCAACATGAGACCCAACATTGGACCAAGTCGGATCCCTTCAGTCCTTTGTGTTTGATCAGATATTTGACCCACCTCTTAGCGAGGATCAGATCATCACTAAGAGCCGGAGCGGCCTCGTCCCAAGACGGTTGGGCCGTGGCAGCTCCATCGATGAAAGCCGGCAAAGCGGTGGCTTTGTCGGGAGCCGGAATATCCTTGTGATAAAAGAAGGTGGCTGGCCACTATTTGACCGAGCCACTAGCTAAGATTTTGGGATATGCCCGCTCGCGTCTAAGTGAAAAACTAATTGTACCGGTGATATAAGGAACACCGGCAGTGATAGAATTTCTCCGGACATGAAAATAATATTGGAACAAGGTAAGACTCAGCCTAATGCCGAGAAATCCCTCGCACAAAGCTGCGTAGGCGCTCATCTCTAGGAGAGAGTTGGGAGGAAGATGGTGGAGTTGAACACTATAGTGATCTATCACCTCGGAACAGAACTCTGAGGGAGGAAACGACAAACCACTGTCGAGGTGGGTGCCGAAGTGGACCCGCTCGCTAGCGTGCGGGTTGGGGACGGTCTCCCCGAAGATGCTCCGCCAGTCGCCGGCGTGGAGGAGCCCTTCTGTCTCCATGCCGCGGAGCCTCTCGTCATCGAGCACGTAGGGGATCCAGACCTCGCGGAAGCTTTCCTTCTCCGCCGCCGCTTCCGTCGTCGATGTCGCCGCCGCTGCCGCCAAACCGGAAGAGGAAGAAGAAGCCATTTCTCCGGTGAGCTGGTGACCTAAGATGGGCGGTGCTGGGAGTTTTTTGGGGGAAAGCAGAGGAGCTCTGTGCGTGCGGGGGAGATTTGGAGGAGAGGAAACGGCAAGGGAACATGTGAAGAAAGGAGGAGGAGAATCCTCACCCCTTATATCCACCTAACCGCTCCAAGATTCGTGCAAATGCTACAGTGTAACCGCCATGCGTCGTGGAAGGAACTGGGAAGGACCCATGCGATGATTACGTCGTCTCGATCTCCGCACACGCATTAAAACGACGCCTCGGTTCCGTGAACCGCGGACCCACCAACGGTCGTGTTGACAGGATGTCTATCAGCTGACGTGACTTGACCATGACTGGTATCAGGTGGCGTTAGAGACCAAATTCCGACTTTGTTTGAAATCAAGCTAGAAAATCCGAGAAACCTGTTGATAGGTCCGACTTATTTTTAAGACCCGAATCGTATTTTTTGTTGTGAAGTTTCAGGAACCCTTCAAGATTATGCAAGCCGAAGATCAAGCTAGACGATGATAAATCTGACTATGGATCTTGGAGAATTCCGGGGGCTGCTGTTGGGGAAATACTTTCCGGGTATCCTCACAGTTCCTCACTGACCAGGGTGGCCCACTTCGGGTTAGAGCTTTGCTTCACGGGCGGCCCAGTCAGGGAGAAAGACGGAGTCCAATCCGGCTACGGGAAGGCCCATAAGACTTACCGACTTAGACCCATAATGTTACTTGTAGTTCAAGATGTACTCTGTAACCGACTCTTAGTCCTAGCCGGATAAATCTCTCCTATAAACCCTAGGCTGGATATCTATATAAGCCATCCTAGGGAGAGCCTTTAGGGCACACCTCAATAGTCTACAATCTCAACTCGCACAGGTGAAACCCTTGTAACCCATATTTCGGCTCTGCCGTATTACTGGATTGCTAGCAGGAGTAGGATCCATCCAAAGCCGGCAGATTCGAACCTGGGTAAACTTGTGTGCTCACCGTCCCGGAACACCATACGTGTCACACCCTCTCTTCCGCACGCCTCGAGGACCCCCTCATGGCGTACTTGTCATCAATCCGACGACACATTGGTCATCTCAAATTTTGCAAGCATGTCCTTCACGTACTTCTCTTGGGAGATGAAGGTGCCTTGAGCAAGATGCTTCACAATGAAGCCTAAGAAATACTTAAACTCCCCCATCATGGACATCCTAAATTTCTGGGTCATCAACTCGGAAAAAGCTTTGTTATGTTATTCGTTAGCTCCACCAAAGATAATATCATCAAAATAAATTTGAACAATAAATAAGCCACCCCCTTTAGCCCGTTTGGTGAAAAGGGTGGAATCAACTTTACCCACGCTAAAACCGTCCATGAGTAAGAAATCCCTAAGGTGCTCATACCAAGCACGAGGAGCTTGCTTTAGTCCGTAGAGCGCCGTATGGAGTAGATACACATGGTTGGGAAAGCGTGTGTTTTCGAAACCTGGGGGTTGAGCTACATATGCAACCTCTTTCAAGGGACCATTAAGAAATGCACTATTCACATCCATTTGATAAAGCTTAAAGTTATGAAAATATGCATATGCAAGCAAGATACGAATAGCTTCACGGCGAGCAACGGGCAGAAAGGTGTCCTCATAGTCAATACCTTCTATTTGGGCATACCCTTGCGCCACTAACCTTGCTTTGTTCCTTGTGACGGTTCCATTCTCATATTGCTTGTTCTTGAATACCCACTTGGTCCCAATGACATTGATGTGATGATCTTTAGGTCTCTCCACAAGAGACCAAACTTCATTGCGGGTGAAGCACTCGAGTTCTTCTTGCATGGCAATGACCCAATCTAGATCTTCTAGAGCTTCATGGACCTTGAGTGGTTCGAAGTTGGACACAAATGCATGATGGCCACAAAAGGTAGTGAGTTGCTTCTTCTTGTTGCGAGTCTCGATTCCTCTTGATATGCTTCCAAGTATATTATTGACTTGGAGTCCACTTGCAATAGAGGTGGACTTGATCTTCTGGATAGTCCCTTCATAATCAACGAATTCATCCTTTATTGGTCCTTGATCATTGACCACATCTTGAGATTGACCTTGATTTTGGGGAACTAGTATGTCTTCTTGGTCTTGCTCAATGGGTTGAGGGCTTGGTTCTTGTTCTTCGGTTTGCGAGAGTTGTTCATCATGAGGTGCACTTGATGGTTCAACTTGAGTAGAGCTAGGCTCTTCTTGAGTTGGGCTTGATCCTCCCCCATCAACATCTTGATCATGAGTGTGATGTTCGGTGGGCAAGATATGCCCAATTCCCATCAACTTAATGACTTGAGAGGAATCTCCATCGCCTACAACATGTGGAACAACTTGCCCCCCTTAGGGACCATTATCTTCCAAAAACTCCACGTCACAAGATACTTCAACACAACCATTGGCTTTGTTGTAGTATCGATATGCGCGAGAGTTTTCCGCATAACCAACAAAAATACCCTCGATAGTTCTAGATTCAAATTTACCGAGTTTTTATTTCTTGTTCTTGACGAGGAGAATATCATTTTGCGGCCCGAAAGTTGGGTCGCCCAGGCAATGCGGTACCCAAGTTGATTTTTATCACCGCGATTCGAAAAGTTGGGGCGCCAATTGCTGAGAGGGGTCTTTCGAGTGAATGATGGCCAAACCCAATATTTTCAAATTGCGCCCGTTAAGTCAGGATATTCCGTTAGACTAGTTCCTGATGTGCCCCTTCTTCGCCGGTCACTCTTCTTAGCCACCCTACACGTGTCGTAGGGGCAAATCCATTACTGTACTTTCCTAACTCTCGACACTAAATCCTACTGCGGCGGCGGCGGTCCCTTTTCTTCCCTTCCCCGACCTTTTTTCTCCCTCCCGCGACACTTAATCCGACGGCGGCGGCCCAGCATGTCTTGCAAGGCGAAGGTTGTAGCTATGTCGCCGACTGATTCGGGTCCGTCGGGGCCCAAGTCTGGGGCTCAACGCGTAGCAGCGGCGAGGTCTTCAGCCTCGGTTAGCGAGGACGCTAGCAAGGATTCTGCTCCCAAGGTACCTACGAGCAGCGGGTTGAAGAGAAAAGCAAGGCCGGCGGCAGATTGTTCGGCTCCCGTGGGCGGATGCAGCACCTAGATCTCGAAGAAAAAAACCCGGAAGAAGAGCGAGAGGTGATTTTTTCTTATCTGTGCCTTATCTTGCAAGTAGATTAGTTACGACATAATAGAATTGAATGAACTGAAATGTTCCCCTTTTTAATCAAATTAGGCATAGCTTTGATACAAGGGACCTATATGAGTTCATAGTTCATGTTCGGCAGTACACTGCAAAACTTGATTTTGGTTGCGAGAGGGTTATGTTCGGGCAAGATGTGCATCTGCTTGTGAATTGCAAAGAGGTTGTGTCTGTTTTCTAGCTGGTAGATATGCTTGACGCTAGAATTCCTTGGGGTTCTAGACAGAGGACAAAATTGGTGTGGCGCAACATGAATGATACCTATCAGCAAATTGAACACTCCCATGAGCTTCAGATGGTTTGGGAGTGTTGTGCAGCTGATCGTTAGGTGAAAGTTGAAGCGATGATTGATGATATGTATGCAGATGCTAGAGATCTTGCTGCCAGAGCTTCTGCTCCTAGAGAATACTGACCAATAGATGTTGATCTAGATAAGTTCAGTATACGCATAGAGGTGGATTCATACATGGGAAAACTTGATGAGGGAGTTAATAAGCCAGTTTCGTCATGTACTGTGGAGATCACTGTCGATTCCAAAAACATAACTCTTGATGAAATGAGAGAGATGATCGGTAAGGAAATCAGTATTGGCCCTAAGCAGATGGCAAAAATCCGGTGGTGGCATCATAAGAAGCAGCAATTCATAGATGTTTTGGATACTGAAGATCTTATGCAGATTATGCGGCGAAAGAAGCGAACCAGGAAGGTGTTCTTCCTTGGTACCATTTCTGATGTTGTTGAACAGGTTATAGTGGGTGTAGATGCCCCTGTAGTGGCTGAACAGAATGAGGTGGTCGACGTTGATGAGATCTGATGAGAGCTGCTACCCTGGGCTTGTCATATGGACCATAGGGTTCCCCTGCCTGTATTTGTAATATTAACTGCTGTTGCATTTAGAGCGTGTTTATGTGATTCTATTTGTTGAGAGATTGCGATATAATGCTATGCGAGCTATTGAGATTTTTGGACATGTCACTCACTGAAACCATCGTTGTTGTAATAAGACATAAGTACATTGTAGTTGACATGATTATGTTTCTTAAGATGACGTACCGTACTTGTTTCTGTTATTATGTTTGTTGGGACATTGTAATGTAAAGTTTTGTGAAACCATGACTGGACTAGTGATGCATAAATACATTGTAGTTGACATGATTATG
This sequence comes from Avena eriantha, assembly GCA_910589775.1. Taxonomy (NCBI): domain Eukaryota; kingdom Viridiplantae; phylum Streptophyta; class Magnoliopsida; order Poales; family Poaceae; genus Avena; species Avena eriantha. Next base: position 307,003,982 of record OU342743.1, read on the forward strand.
TTTCTTGAGATGATGTACTATACTTGTTTCTGTTATTTTGTTTGTTGAGAGACTGTAATGTAATGTTTTGCGAAACCATGACAGGACAAGTGATGTGTAAGTACCTTGTAATCGACATGATTTTGTTTCTTGAGTTGATGTAATATACTTGTTTCTGTGATTACGTTTGTTGAGAGATTGTAATGTGATGTTTTGTGAAACCATGTTGTGGTTATGTTTGTTGAGAGATTGTAATGTAATGTTTTGTGAGACCATGACTAAAGAAGTGATGCATAAGTACCTTGTAGTTGACATGATTTTGTTTCTTTAGATGATGTAATATACTGGTATGTTTTCATTAGGCAATGAAATTGGGATGGAGGGAGTGCAGGTTTAATATTTGAAATGAGAATGTGTGAAGAGAATCCATATCAGGCAGGAGACAGTAATCCAGGGAAAGGGCATGGTATCCATTAAACTATTGTAACATGCCAATTTTGTCATTGTTGCAGCGGTAGAAGGGCTGCTCTCTCTCTCTCTCACCGACGCCAACCTGACGCCTGCGATGACGCATTCGCCATGATGCCCTTGAATGGAGAGAACGACGAGTCAAGCAGCGACAGCCTTCTCTCCGACATCGAGTATTCCTTCCACGATGTGAGTTCCTCTGTTTTCTCGGGCTAGGGTTAGGCAATGGTAAATCTCTCGATCTGAGATCCATATGTGCATGCAATCATGTTTGATTTCAGCTTTGCGTTTACCTAATGGTACCAAGGACGATCTATGACTCTGAATGGGAGGGCCTAGATCTCGATGGAGAAGTGCCATGTGACCATGGGCTAAAAATGAGGAGATATGTTGCATTCGAAGGCAGTAACACTGGGAGAAGGTTTTTGGGCTATACAAATCAGGTTTGTTTACATTATGTGCAACTGTGACATGAAGTAAAATGTATCGTGCATGTTCATAACACTATAGTGTGTGTGTTTTTAGGTTGGCCCGGTGTGTAAAGCAGTAGAGTGGGTGGATCTTGAGTGGCCAGATGTACTTAAGAAATGTTTGGCATAGTTATGGGAGATGTATGAATTGGAAAGGTTGGGGAGATTTACTGATGTAAGTGATGCAGCTAAAAAAAATTACAAGCTGTCGGTACGAAATAAGGAGCTGGAACAAGAAATCGAGAATTTGCAGTCAGAGCTAACTAACGGAATCGATGGGAGCTTGGTTGTTGGAACTGCAAAGAAGCTTCAGGGTAGTCACACATTGCTGATTCATAATGCAGAAAAGGAGAGGGATCAGCTCAGGGAAGACAAGAAGAAGCTAGAGTACTACATTGCGGATCTGTTGAAGGAACTGAAGAAGGCACGCGAGGGTGAACAAGGACAGACTATAGAGGATAAAGGAAATTCGAGATGAATAATTTATGTTGTGTCAATGCTTGAAACTAGTTAATTGTAAGACTTGCAGTTGCGCTTTCCGAACTAAGCCAAACTCAATCTTCGAGCAAACTAATTTCAGACGAACACACATATCGTGCATAGAGTTAAGTTCACGCTTACAAAATCACCACTGCAGAGGATAAACCAGGCAGTTCAGTACTAAATAGACACATGTTGTGTTCAAGCGAGCCTGGCCTAGAGCTGCCTGTTTTCGTCCCTAAGATTGGCCAGCTCCTTTAGTACTATGTCGTGCTTCAGCTGTAGGTTCTAGCTCTCCGTCATGGATTGAAGAATTTTGTCCGTAGCCATACGATTTTCCTTCAAGATCCCTTTCATGATCTCCGTCTGCTTCCTAGCCGAGGCGCGACCTTCACTGTGTAGCTTCACCCAGTCGGCATTTAACTCCTTTAGTTTCTGGCACTTGTCAGAAAGGACCGCGACTTTAGCGCGCAGTTGGTGAAAGGCCAGTTTCTGGGAATTCTGCTTCTCCCTTTGGATTGCTATCTTGTCATTTAGCCAGGCCGCCAGGTCCTGGTCGATCTTTCGCCTCTTTCCCTGCAACAAAAATACATAGTATGGTTTGTTTAGTTCACCAGGACAAGCTGGTTAGTTTCCACAATTAACTGAATCGACTAGTGGCACTGTCATAATTTCAAGGAAGAAGCAATCTAGGACTAATCAACATTTTATGAATCGACTAGTGGCACTGTCATAATTTCAATTTCAAAGACAAATAAGATTTATCAGCAGTTTAGTGTGTTGTGGGTTTTTTCCAATATCACCAAATAGTAGTGGGAGAGTGGCAAACTCATAATGCAGAAACCCATGTCCAGATACATAATGGAAAGAGAACATGGTGTCCATTCATGAACATGAACACCAACACATGTCCAAATAGATAAGGAGTTGCCCTAGGATTCTTATTGCACCCTATAATGGGAAGCAGACATGGGCAGTGCTCCCTGAACCCTAAACATTACAAAAGGAGAGGAGGGCAAACTGATATTCGTGTCCCTGCTAACGGGAATCAAACTTGGGCATTGCTCCGATACGCCTCCAGACATGCCCTTAGCTCCTCGTTATCTTTCCGAACACCCTCGAGTACGGTGATCCCTCTGCTCATGTCCGCCTTCATCTCCTTGACTGCATCCAGGCAACGGTTCCTATCATGGTAGGCTCGGATGGTAGCCTTGGTGTCCTCGACGCGTCCTCTGAGTGCCTCGCTAACTTCGTCCTGCAGGAGAATGCACCTTTCCACGAGATTCTTCTTCTCCTCCGTGAGCTCGTTGATTATCTTGATGGCCTGTTCTTGCCTGTTCAAGTTACGGTCGAGCACTTTCTGCAGCCTAATGACGTCACATGCAAAATCTAGCGAGATCTCCTTCTGCACAGATAATTGCTTGCGTAGGCTCTCATTAGCTTGGGTGAGGGACCGTGCAAGCTCATGTTGGTTGGCAATCTTGGAACTGATCACGGCCACCTTGTCACGGAACTCGGCCTTCGATCGCTGCATCGTTCATATTAATTGAAATAGGAATTCTACAATTACACTCCAGGTCCCAGGTGAATACTAATACAGATCAAAAAAAATCCCCGTTGAATCTATTGGCCGCAGTGTTAAAAATGGACCTAGAGATCTATTCATGACCACGATAAACTAATCCTAATCACAAAAAATCCATAGTGAATCTATGAACAGCGGTATTAAGGAAAGACCAAGAGATCCAGTCATATTCATGAAAACTAATACAACTCGCAAAAGAAGAAGAAAAACCAATGCGGGGCGGACAACATCTAAGAAATCCACATCATAACTCGGAGAAATAACAACGTGGAGATTTGCTACCTCGCTGAGACATGGAACGGGGCCGAATGGGTCCTGCAACGCCTCCGTCATGGTGGATTCGGGCTCCACGGCCGGCCTATAATACGTAGAAGAGGAAGAGCCAGAAGAAGAAAAACAAGAAGAAGCTGATTAAGATCATGATGGAGAGGGAGATGGAGAAGAAGTAGAACAAGGAGACCGTACCGGGAGGAGCCCTCGCCTGCTAGAACATTTGGCGCCATTGTCGGGGGAGATTGGGCCTCGATGAGAGGGTGGGCTTGAGCGGCTGGTAGAGCAAGAAGTGCCTCGCGGCGATTTCTCTCCCTTTTCTCCGCGAGGATCGTCGACTGGCCTCTCCCCCTCCTGAGTGGAGCCATGGCTTGCAGGGTGAGTGTGGCGGCGGCAGGAGGAAGGAGATAGTGATTAGTGTGGGAGAAGAGTCAAAGAGTACAGGTCGTGGTCCAGTAGTACTAGTACTATTATACAAGACCACCGTGTACGGTCTACCTTCTCAAAGAAGCAAGGGAGGCAGGGGTAGGGAATCGATGGGACTTGTCTTTATTGCGATGGACACTTCAATGGTCTTCGGCGCCGCCCAAAATCCAGTATATAATAAGGGGAGTGCGAGCCGGGTGGTCATCACGGGAATCGGCCCGCACATCCCGCGTGCGTGTGTCATGTGTTGATGGGGCAATGACGTGCGCAACTGCTGCACGATCACATCGGCACGTCCAACTCCGTCGAACTCCACGTGATAGGCACACACAGGATATTTACAAGTCTAGAATACGCTGTGACACTTTTGTTGTGATCAAATTATGTTCAGTACGCAAGATATTACTTCTTTTTTTTGATAATCGACAAATGCATGTGTGGACACGACGCACGAAACCGCTGCTCGTCCTTGATCAGATCGGCACCCCACTCTGTGTACCCGCCATCGACGATTCAGAGCAACTACCTCGAGCACGATGCCCCCTCGCCGTGGCAATGGCAGGTCCCAGCCGTCCACTGACCGTCCTGCGTCCCTGGCTCTTCGATGCATCGTCCGCGCTCGCGAGTCACCTGCTAAGGCAGCACGTCGTGCCCGACCGTGCCAGGATCCATCGACATCGGCACTCGAAGACACCGCGACGTCGAAGCTCGTACCGGCCGCGTAGGAGGAGTGTGGGGTACCTGCAACGTCAGACGAGCGCAAAGCAGCAGCCAGGATGGGGCGCGTGTTGCACCGGCGAGTACGGACAAGAAGAGGAATGAGAAGAAGACCAGGAAGAAGAGAGGAGATAGCTATTTGGACGAGTCCGACTCGGCCAACGAGGAGGCGTTCATCGATCAGTTGGAGGCAGAAGCGGAGGAGAGTGACGTGGACCCGTGGGACTACGAAGAGCAGGAGGAGAAGGACTCCGACGAGGAGATAGCGCGCTTATTCGAGGAAGGGGCGGTGTCGAGTCGTTAGAGGAGGACACCAACGGCGGCGATGGCAGGGACCATGGCGTTGACGAAGACGAGGACGAACCGGAAGACAAAGACGATGGCTTCTTCGAAATATGATCATTTATTTTATTTATTTTAGTTAGATAGATGTATTTTCACTTGTTGATGGAGGTAAAGTATCGGTGGCACGGATAGAGAGGTGGCATGGATTGACCATGCATACAAAAAGTGGAGAAGGGAGGGGTTATCCTGCCCGTTGGATCACATGGGATCAACGGTTGGTGGAGACGATCTGTGTGACATCAGTGTTAGCCAATCAGGGCATAGCACCGAGAGTGAGCACATGTTTGGTATCTCCACACGTTTGGGCTTTTGTGAGATTTGTGACCGAGAGAGAGGGAAAATCTCTTTTCACAATCTGCCTATGGATCCACCAGTATCATTCAAATGTGTGCTCTTTTTACTAACAACTAGAGTCATTGCATGTGTGTTCTCTTCAGAGACCACACATGGATCCACCAGTGTCATTGCATGTGTGTTCTTTTTACTAACAACAACCAGAGTCATTAAAATGTGTGTTCTCTTCAGAGACCACACATGGATCCACCAGTGTCATTGCATGTGTGTTCTTTTTACTAACAACAACCAGAGTCATTGCATGTGTGTTCTTTTCACACACCACATATGGATCCACCATTGTCATTGCATGTGTGCTCTTTTCACAATCCACCTATGGATCCACCAGTCTCATTGCATGTGTGTTCTTTTCAGATACCACATATGGATCCACCAGTGTCATTGCATGTGTGCTCTTTTCACAATCCACCTATGGATCCACCAGTGTCATTGCATGTGTGTTCTTTTCACTAACAACAACTGGAGTCATTGCATGTGTGTTCTTTTCACATACCACATATGGATCCACCAGTGTCATTGCATGTGTTCTTTTTTTACTAACAACAACTGGGGTCATTGCATGTGTGTTCTCTTCATAGACCACACAAGGATCCACCAGTGTCATTGCATGTGTGTTCTTTTCACAATCCACCTATGGATCCAGCAGTGTGATTGCATGTGTGCTCTTTTTACTAACAACAACCAGAGTCATTGCATGTGTGTTCTCTTCAGAGACCACACATGGATCCACCATTGTCATTGCATGTGTGTTCTTTTTACTAACAACAACCAGAGTCATTGCATGTGTGTTCTTTTCACAATCCACCTATGGATCCACCAGTGTCATTCCATGTGTGTTCTTTTTACTAACAACAACCAGTGTCATTGCATGTGTGTTCTCTTCACAATCCACCTATGGATCCACTAGTGTCATTGCATGTGTGTTCTTTTTACTAACAAGAACTGGAGTCATTTCATGTGTGTTCTTTTCACATACCACATATGGATCCACCAGTGTCATTGAAATGTGTGCTCTTTTCACAATACACCTATGGATCCACCAGTGTCATTGCATGTGTGTTCTTTTTACTAACGACAACTGGAGTCATTGCATGTGTGTTCTTTTCACATACCACATATGGATCCACCAGTGCCATTGCATGTGTGTTCTTTTCACAATCCACATATGGATCCAGCATTGTCATTGCATGTGTGCTCTTTTTACTAACAACAACCAGACTCGTCGCGTGTGTGTTCTCTTCAGAGACCACACATGGATCCACCAGTGTCATTGTATGTGTGTTCTTTTTACTAACAACAACCGGAGTCATTGCATGTGTGCTCTTTTCACAATCCACCTATGGATCCACCAGTGTCATTGCATGTGTGTTCTTTTTAGTAACAACAACTGGAGTCATTTCATGACTGTTCTTTTCACATACCACATATGGATCCACCAGTGTCATTGAAATGTGTGTTCTCTTCAGAGACCACACATGGATCCACCAGTGTCATTGCATGTGTGTTCTCTTTACTAACAACAACCAGAGTCATTGCATGTGTGTTCTTTTCACATACCACATGTGGATCCACCAGTGCCATTGCATGTGTGCTCTTTTTACAATCCACCTATGGATCCACCAGTGTCATTGCATGTGTGTTCTTTTTATTAACAACAACTGGAGTCATTTCATGTGTTTTCTTTTCACATACCACATATGGATCCACTGGTGTCATTGCATGTGTGCTCTTTTCACAATCCACCTATGGACCCACTAGTGTCATTGCATGTGTGTTCTTTTTACTAACAACAACTAGAGTCATTTTGCAACACCCTCGAATCGGACCTATGCATGTTTTAGTGCTTCCTGCCAAACCCGCATAGAAACGATTCAAGGACGCCCACCAGGCACTTGCGTGCGGGTGGAGAACGAAGTAATACCATTACACATTAGTCCACGATGGAACCCACAGAACATATATATACAACAGCGACTCCATGAGTCAAGAATACAGATATACTATACAAAGATCCAAATCACCTTGAAAATGATAGAGCGTCCGACTACGGACAACATGCAAATGGGGCTAAGAGCCCTGAAGAATAACCAATGGCGTCCATAACCCTGACCAGGCCAAGCCGGAAGGGTAACCCTGCTAACGACGTCGATGTCAAACTGCTAAAACAAAAGGGGTGCCGACAAAGGGCAAAGGAAAAAGAGGAGCGTCAGTACTGAGGCCAGTACACGGCAAGGCTAGAATTCGGCGGCTCTCGCCTACATAGGTATGGTGGACTGAAGCGGCAGCGCAGCATGCAATAAACAACCTATAGAGACTCGATTAACTGTCGGCTATTAGAGAGAGATAAGAAAGACCTATTCGGAACCAACCTTATACTAACACCAACCATACCCATCATGGTATTCCCCCTCGAGACCAAACGAGGAAGTCAAACCGAGGAACTCACACAGTTGGCAGTTTTATTCATTCCATTATAGGTCTAGCACTTACTAGTCAGATATAGATAGCATGAGTCATCCTGATAGCATAAGTAGTGGGCAGTTTTAGTTAACCATTCAGTTGTAGTTGTAGTTGCAGTACTTACTAGTCAGATACAATTAGCATGTGACATCCCAAACCCAGCAGTTGTTGACACTTTTATTTCATTCCATTGGAGTTGCGATACTTACTAGGCAGGTATAACATGACATGATACACCCCAGTTCCTCCAGTTGTTGGCACTTTTATTATCCATTCCACTGTAGTGAAGCTGATTACTAGTCACATATTAAGTCAAATTTATAGCACTACTTTAGTTATGCTTGTTTATGATCAAGATACTGTGCTCCAAGTCGTCCATAACCACGGACACGGCTTTCAGAAAGATTTACCCTGCAGGGGTGCACAAATAGCAACACACACACGATCAACCTTGGAAAAACCAAATCAAAACCCAACGATGCTTTCACGACAAAGCAATCACAGGATTCATAAAATATTTCAGGGGGCCACCCCATTAAGCTACCCGCAACGAAGTTGGCTGGCTCCGAGATGGACCCAAGGTTTGCGCCAATGGCTGTAAACGACTGGGAACCCGAAAGTGTGACTGGGCTTGTCCATACCGCGAAAACACTCCGCAATTCCTAAACAGTACAGGTGCTCCACGCACAATCGTAAATAAAGTAGTAAAGCATGGCATAAGTACAGAACAGTTATAAAGCCCCAAACTACTTTGTGGCCCCAAGAAAGAAGAAATGAATCAAGCTCTGGCTAAGGAGGATCCATAGGGTCTCCCGGATGTGGATAGTGCGAATAATCAAGGAACAGGTATCAAGTACTCGGGGCCTACGGGACACAAGTGGACATGAAAAACCAAATAGCATATATTGCCCACCGGTGCCTCTTTCATTAGTTATCCCATCATTTTGATAGTTGTATTTAAAGTCATGATCCTTTCCACCGTAAAGCATATGACAACATTCCAACAACTGTGTGGTACTTCACGACACGGGACCGCACCTGAGCAAGCGACTACGACTCGCAAGACCAGCTATCTACCAAAAAACAGGTAATAGGAGGTGTCCAAGGCAATATAAAGGCTGCATGGAATATATCTGGTACGGAACACTAAAGCATCGCGACACGGATAGCAATAGATCAACAGGAGGAAATAAAGACTATAAATGCAAAATAGGTAGAAAGGGGGAGAATGCTCGCCTGGGAAACACTGCCGAGGTTCATTATCCAAAGGACTTGCCGATTCTCGCATCAACTCATCGGCCTAATCCTCAAAGAAGCAAAGCACTAAAAGAAACACCGGATGCACTATTTAATACTACGGCAGAAGACCGGGCATGATGCATGTATGATGCACGACATGGCAAAGATGCGATGCAATTGAGGAATATTAAGAGGAACCCGGGTCCCGACAATTAATTAGAAGGTTCAAGTTATTTAGTTACCTCGCAATTTAAATGTTGTATTAATAAGGCCAAACATGTCAGCGGTTCGCTATTAAAATTTAAATGGAGCCGATATAAGACTAGAATAGCCCGCATATGGACTCCATATTTAATTTAGGTGAATCATCGATATACCTCAAACACCCACAATATGTATGCAATCATGAACAATTTAATATGCATTGATATATGGATGACAGTTTATAAAATAGGGATCGGAAAACGGGTCACACATTGGGGTCGAAGATCTTGGGGTTCGGGGGTCGGGGTCTTCGGGTTTTGATAGGATCGGTCTTCGGGGTCGGGCTTCAGGGTTTGGTCTTCTAATCTTTGGATCCAGGGTCTTCGGGGTCTCCGCCGTCAGATCCGTGATGGAGTACTTGGCGTCCTTGTCAAAGTTCTCCAGTGACGGTGCCGGACTTGGGTTCAGCGCTGATGGTTTTGCATAGTCCTTCGGGTCTCATCTTGTGTCAGTGTCGGTCTCAAGAAGGGTCCAAGATCTTGTCGAGCTGGGTCTTGGAAGATAGCTATGGCGCGCACGCCAACCCGCAACTTGACAGAGAACAACGGGCAAACCATCGCTTAGTAGACCACGGAAAACACACAAGCACAATACATACACGCACATATGCGGATGTGTACAAGAGCAGTACCGCGAGGAACCAGACTGGGCGGCGACCGACAGAGAACTGCTCTTGGCCTGCAGGGTCACACATATAGAGGCGACATCGCAGAACTGGAGCGAGGCCGCGCAGGGTTGGGCGGAAGCTTTTAGGTGCTGATCGATACGCTGCAGGGCGACGAGGGCGGCCAGGACACGGGGCTCGCTCATGGCAGCGCGGTGCAGAGCGGCCAGTGGTCGCGTGCGTCCAGGAGGCAAGGTCGAGGCGCTCACACGGAGGCAGGGCAGAGGAACACCAGGAGAGGCGGTGGTGGCCGAGCTTGGTGGCTCCACACGACGGGCCCACGGGTCGCAAGGGAAGAGGAGGGCGACGGTGAACTCTGGAAGGATGGCGAGCTTGGCGGGGTGGAACGAGCAAGGGTGTGCGGGGTCAGGCTCCGGTGGCGAGGAAGCAGGTCGACGACGAGGCGAGGCCCGGCGGCAGACACCAGAGCTCGGTGAGACCGGCGGCGCACGATCCCTGGCGGCGGCTCCGAGGTGGATGAGGTGGCGGCGGCCTCGGGGCTCGGGGCGGACACATGGAGGCGAGGACGAAAAGGGCCATGACAGCGGGGCCTCGGAAGATCTAAGCGGGGCCGAGACGAGGTGGTTGGCGGCGCCATGGCGTGCAGGAGAGGGCGGTGAGGAGAGGGGAGCATGGGGCCACGAGCGCAATCTCACACAAGGAAGGGCGACCGCATGCGGAAGACGAGGTTGGTGGATGGTGTCGTGATGCGAGAAGAGCGGGCCCGAGCTACATGGTGGGGCCAGGAGAGCGGAGGTTGTCGGGGCGGGATGGGGTGCGAAACGGGACACGTCGGGCCGCGGTAAGGTTGTCGGTCACGCGCAGCGTGTTGGGTGCGTGTGTACCGGGTAGGTGGGGCGGGGTGCCACGCGTTGCAGCTGCTGCGTGCGCGGGCTGGCTAGAGGAGTGGCGGCAGGTGAGGAGGGGGGTTAGGGTTTCTACTTCTTTAGGATTAGGTGGTGGTGGGCTTGGGCCGGGCCTGCCGGGGTCGTAGGTGGCCTGGCCTAAACTGCTGCGCTGCCTCCCCCAGTAGAAAATAGTTTTATTGATTTATTTTTATTTAAACATATTTGTAAAATGTTTTAGACAAACAAAATATCCAGAAAAGACCGGGGTTTTGATTTGAAATAAAGACGGGGGGGATATTTAGAAAACAAAACTAGGCTTTTAGAAAATAGTTATATGCAAACCATGCATGATGACATGAGCATGCGATCATGATGATGCATAAAAGATAAACACCAAGCGATTTTCTAATAGTGGTTTTACCGGGGTGCTACACATTTCATGTGTGTTCTTTTCACATACCACATATGGATCCACCTGTGTCATTGAAATGTGTGTTCTCTTAAGAGACCACTCATGGATCCACCAGTGTCATTGCATGTGTGTTCTTTTCACTAACAACAACTAGAGTCATTGCATGTGTGTTCTTTTCACATACCACATATGGATCCACCAGTGTCATTGCATGTGTGCTCTTTTCACAATCCACCTATGGATCCACCAGTGTCATTGCATGTCTGTTCTTTTCACTAACAACTAGAGTCATTGCATGTGCGCTCTTTTCACATACCACATATGGATCCACCAGTGTCATTGCATCTCTGATCTTTTCACAATACACCTATGGATCCACCAGTGTCATTGCATGTGTGTTCTTTTCACTAACAACAACTAGAGTCATTGCACGTGTGTTCTTTTCACATACCACATATGGATCCACCAGTGTCATTGCATGTGTGTTCTTTTTACTAACAACAACTGGAATCATTTCATGGCTGTTCTTTTCACATACCACATATGGATCCACCAGTGTCATTGAAATGTGTGTTCCCTTCAGAGACCTCACATGGATCCACCAGTGTCATTGCATGTGTGTTCTCTTTACTAATAACAACCAGAGTCATTGCATGTGTGTTCTTTTCACATACCACATGTGGATCCACCAGTGTATTTGCATGTGTGCTCTTTTCACAATCCACCTATGGATCCACCAGTGTTATTGCATGTGTGTTCTTTTCACTAACAACAACTGGAGTCATTGCCTGTGTGTTCTTTTCACATACCACATATGGATCCACCAGTGTCATTGCATTTGTGCTCTTTTCACAATCCACCTATGGATCCACCAGTGTCATTGCATGTGTGTTCTTTTTACTAACAACAACCAGAGTCATTGCATGTGTGCTCTTTTTACTAACAACAACCAGAGCCATTGAATGTGTTCTCTTCAGAGATCACACATGGATGCATTAGTGTCATTGCATGTGTGTTCTTTTTACTAACAACAACCAGAGTCATTGAAATGTGTGTTCTTTTGAGAGACCACACATGGATCCACCAGTGTCATTGCATGTGTGTTTGATGGCTCAATGCACGGCGCCCAGAAAAATGCTTGATGGCGGTGTTGATGTAGAGCTCTTTGGGAACCCCAAGAGGAAGGTATGATGAGCACATCAGCAAGTTTCCCTCAGTTATGAAACCAAGTTTTAATCGAACCAGTAGGAGCAAGGAAACACCTAAAAGGTGTTACTACTTGAGCTTTGGCAGGGAGCACTACCGGTGCTAGTAGCAACGTGGAGACCTGCACAACACAACCACATAACTTTGTCCCCAACTTGCGATGAGGTTGTCAATCTCACTGTGTTTTGCGGAAAACAAAGGATTAAACGTATCGAATGGACAGAAGTAAAAGTTTGCAGAAAGTAAACACAAAGAAGTAAACAATTTGTAGATTGTATGTAAAGAAAAAGGACCGGGATCCATAGTTCACTAGAGGTGGCTCTCCTTAAGATAGATAACATGTTGGGTGAACAAATTACAGCGGGGCAATTGACAAACATCGAGAAAGCAATACATGCATATACTAATCATCTTGACTCCTCTGAGACTTGATTGGGCATTAAAACATTATACATAGACTGCCATCCAATTGCATCTATGAGTAATAATCCACCTTCAGGTTATCATCCGAACCCCCTCCAGTATTAAGTTGCAAGCAACAGATTATTGCTTTACGAACTACGTGTAAAGTAAACAATACGATTGTTCTATGAACAAAGGATTGTTGTTTTCTCCCTAGTAGCAACAGCACATCTAGTACCTTAGAGATTTCTGTCACTTCCCCAGATTACCAGAGGCATGAACCAACTATCGAGCATAAATACTAACTCTTGGAGTTGTTAGCATCTACTTGGCCAAGATAGCTACTAACAACGGAAAGCATGCAAGATCTCAAATAACAAAGACATGATAGAATCAATAATCAATCTGAAATAGCATCTCAATATCCATCGGATCCCCGCAAACACAACATGTAGAATTACAAATAGATGACCTTTATCATGAATGGAGCTCACAATATTTAAACATGAAAGCACAAAGGAGGAGAACCAGGCATCTAGCTACTACATGGATCCGTAGTCCAAGGATGAACTACTCACGCATCACACCGGAGGCTTGCATGGTGATGAAGAAGGCCTCCAGGGTGAATTCCCCTCTCTAGCAGGGTGCCGAGAAGAGCTTCAGATCCCTCCCGATCTAGGGATGGAGATGACGGCGACTACAGACTCTTTCGTGGATTTTTGATCGGGTACTTAGGGTTTTCGTCCCGAGGGAAATAATAGGCGGAAGGAGAGGCTGAGGGGGGTGTCAGGAGCGGCCACACCACCCCCAGGCGCGGGCCAGGCCTGGCCACGCGGCCAAGTGGTGTGGTGGCTCCTTGGCCCTTCTCCGTCTCATATTCTGGCACTTGATCACTTCCGGAAAAATAGGCACTTTGGCTTTTGTCCCGTCCAATTCCAAGAATATTCATTTTCTAACTTTCCTGGAACCAAAAACAGCAGAAAACAGGCAGCTGGCACTGTGGCTCTTGTTAATAGGTTAGTCCAAGAAATCATATGAAAAGTACTCCAAAGTTGGAACAAAAACAAGAAAGTGGATAAAACCAAGCATGGAACATCAGAAATTATAGATACATTTGCAATGTATCAACATCCCCAAGCTTAACTCCTGCTCGTCCTCGAGTAGGTAAGTGATAAAAAGAAAGAATAATTTTTGAGGTGACATGCACCATTAAAGACTTGATCAAAGTATTTGCAAAACATTCAAAGCTGGGATCATAGTACTTCAATCATAACATGAAAGACAAAGTTCTAGCAATACGCAAAGAAACTATGATGCAACATGAAAAGGCACAAACAAAAGATTCATGAATAACAATGCTTTGCAAGACGTTTGTTTGTTTCACATAAAGAAAACATAGCATAATAGTAATCAGCTTGTCCCTCAATAGAGTAGCAAATATAAATGCATAGGACACCTTCAAAGTTCATAAGAGTGACTAGGTACAATAGTTTCAAACCAGCAATAACAAGTTATGCATCAATCAACTAGTCTTGGGACAATGCACATAGAACTAAGAACGACCACTATGCTCTCAAAGTAGGTGCATAAAGATACAAGGTGGAGACTCAATATAATGGTGGAAGAAAGGCCTTTTGTAAAAGGAAGTAGGGATTCAAGTCTCATAAAGAGCTTCCAAAAATTATGGTACTTATAGCTTTCAGCTCTCATTTCCCCTATCATAAGTGATTAAGGTTAAAGTGAACAAACTATGGTGCACATGCTTGAAGAAGTATAAGTCAGAAATCTCATGTCCCTTGTATACGAGGGCCGCTCCTCATGCTACTCAAGTTTAGTCACCGGTAAGTTCTTGTCATCGTAAGTACATGTGTATCATTGAGAACCGCCAACGGGGTACCCCTTGCCCGATGATACGGAAGAATCTCCATATCAAAATGACAAGGCAAGCAGACAACGAGCATCTCAGCATTCTTCTTATTTACCATGGGAATATGGTGCTTTTTTCTCTCTTCCCTCTTTTCATAGTATCTCTTTTTTCTTTTTCTTTTCTCTTTTTTTTTCAATATAGGACTCTTTTTTTATAAGAAGAATGCTTCATAGACACCTCATTATGGTTACGCTGCAGGTTTTCACCATGTTAGCATGGATTAGACCAGCGGCCCAGGCGTTTCTCTAACACATATACATAACTCCATGGACTTACAAGCTCCCCTTTCATTTCACACCGACGACATCCATACACAAAAGAGCATGATATCAACTAGGTACAAGTACCAAGTGCAATGTTGAAAGCGTTCCCCATGAAAGCATGGTTCTGCTAATTCCCGACAAATAAGTGCAAGCATATACAACATAGAAGACACAATGGTTCAAGTTTATTAAGGGCAAGTAAAGTAAAGTGTGCCATAAATTTCGTGAGAGCTTTTATCACTAGTTTTCTCATAACAAGTGGAAGGTAAACAAAAGCATGAATGTACTTGGAATAGCATAAGCTAGTAGGTAGGTATGGTGGACTCTTTGGAATAACTTGGTTTAGGGAGTTGGATGCATGAGTGGAACTCATACTTTGTTGTGGAGGCTAGCAAAAGACTGCGAGCGACAAACTAGGAGAGTAATAATGGCCATAATCATGCAGAGTGACAAAACATCATTGATCAAAGCATAAAGTGATACTACAAGTTGAAAACTAAAGGATCATAAAGGCTATGGTGACTTGAGATAGTCATAACATGGTGTGAGCATGTGCCAAGTCAACCCAAATAAAGCATCAAAGGAGAATACCACTATACTATGCTTTAATATGCTAAAACAACGCATGATTCATCCAAGGCACATTAAGCAATCTCAATTGTTTATAACAAGCCATGCTACAGCAAAGAATACTAAGCATAAAGCCAAAACAATATCAAGCATGGCATGAAAAAGCATAGGCCACAGTCAAAAACGAGCTCTTTTTACCACATAAGCATGAACTTTCCTACTCTTTTCCAAACCAAACCAAACTATTTGCAAACCAAAGTATGAAAGAGGGGGTCCAACCAATTTATTCAGAAAACTAATTAAACCAAGCAAACTAAAAACCAAAACAAAAGCGAAAAAGAAGACGCTCCAAGAAAAACACAACTATGCATGAAACAATAAAAATGAAGCGTTTGGAAGAAACCTGAAATTTTTATTGATGAAGAAGGGGATGCCCAAGCTTTGACGCTTGTACTTCTTGGATATATCTTGGGGTGACACGCGTGGTATCCCCAAGCTTGAGCTTTAGTCTATCCTTCACCTCATTACTCATTCCTTTCATACACCTGAAATTTTTCCTTCATACAAAACTTCACACAATCTCAGTAGCAACATTAGTGCACTTAAGATAAATAAGTCTCAAGGTTCAGTTCTAAGACCAAATAAACTTCCATTAGAACACTAGATACTGTAGCACATCCTCCAAAAAGCTCAATTCCCCAAAAGAACTCAAGAAGGAACCAACAAGAAGCAAATGCAGAAAATGGCAGAAATCTGTCAAAACAGACCAGCAGGTAAAGACGAATTTTTTCGAAGACCTTATATTGCTCAAATAAAAACGTGTTGAACTAACAAAAGTTAGATAACAACTTGCGTCAGAAGCACAAAAAATTACAGCTGAATCCGACATACAGAGCTCTCTCACGAATTTTTAAGGTGAAGCACAAAAATCTGTTTCGGGACAACAACTTTCCCAATCATTACTTCACTCTCATTAGAGGATACTCTTGGCACAAAAAGCAAATAAAAAGGATAAGGAGAGATTATGACAGAGGTAATAACTTCCAAGACTCATCTAAAACTTTTGGGTTGTCTCCCAATAAGTACTTTTCTTTAACGCCTTTAAGTTAGGCATAAGAAGCAAAGAAAGAATCAAGTGTTCTCAAATGAAGAGGCATTAAGACCAAATTTTGTTTTCATAGGAGAAGCAAAAGAAATCTTTTCTCTCTTTTTAGGGAAGTGTTCTATACCTTTCTTGAGTGGGAGTTGATATTTAATAGTGCCTTCTTTCATATCAATGATGGCACCAACAGTTCTAAGAAAAGGTCTTCCCAAAGTAATAGGATAAGAAGCATTGTATTCAACATCCAAAACATAGAAATCAACGGGGACATAGGAATCGTTAACCATAATAAGAACATCATTAAGACTCCCCATGAGTTTCTTTTTAGCATTAGCATCAAGTGGGACATTCAAATAACAATCTTCAAGAGGAGGCAAATCAAGCATATCATAAATCCTTCTAGGCATAATAGAAACACTACTGTCAAGATCACACAAAGCTTTGAAATCAAAGTCATTCACTTTCATATTAATGATGTGTTCCCAACCATCTTCTTGCTTTATAGGAATATAAGCTTTATGTTTCATCTTTTCTTCTTTAATCTTTATGAGAGCATCAGTAATGTATTTTGTAAAAGCCATGTTCATAGCACTAGCATTAGGACTTTTAGCAAGCTTTTGTAGGAACTTAATAACTTCAGAGATATTGCAACCATCAAGATCAAAATCAAATTTATCATCTAAAGTAGTAGAACTATTACGAGCCTCAACACTAGTGGTGGTGATAGTAGAAACACTAATGTTTCTAGCAATTTCATCTTCTCTTTCCCACTTAGCATGTAATTCAGCTAATAGTCTAACATTTTCATCAATTCTTACTTGTATAGCATTAGTAGCTGCAAAGGGATTCTCATTAGTTTTAGGTTTAGCAGCCATTTTATTAATCAATGAAGATTGAGCTTCAGACAAAGATGATAAATTTCTTTCAGCATTGGAGAGTTTCAACTGTAAACTAGGAATTTCCCTATTTAGACTCTCAAGTTGATGGCTAATGTTCTTCAAAATGATAGATTGTTCCTCCATAGTTTTAGTAAATAGTTTATTTTTCTCATATTGCATTTGCATTAAGTTTTTAGTGGCTCTTTCAACTTCTAAAATTCTTCCTTCACTAGGTAATTTAGGTTTACCAATATAGCCATAAGTATTACTAGGAGGGTAGGGCCTATAATTGTTGTTACCAAAATTGTTCCTATAAGCATTATTACCATAAGCATTGTTGCCAAAATTGTTATTTCTTTTGAAGTTCACATCAACTTGCTCTTCTTGAGCAACCAAAGAGGCTAAAGGAACATTATTTGGATCAATATGGGCTTTCCCATTAACAAGCATGGACATAATAATATCAATTTTATCACTCAAGGAGGAGGTTTCCTCAACATAATTTACCTTCTTACCTTGTGGACATCTCTCAATATGCCATTCAGAATAATTAACCATCATATTGTCCAAAAGTTTTGTTGCAGCACCCAAAGTGATGGTCATAAAGGTACCTCCAGCAGCATAATCCAATAGGTTCCTTGAAGAATAGTTCAATCCTGCATAAAAAGTTTGGATGATCATCCAAGCAGTCAGTCCATGAGTGGGACAATTCTTTACCAAAGATTTCATTCTTTCCCAAGCTTGAGCAACATGCTCATTATCAAGTTGTTTAAACTTCATTATTTCACTTCTCATGGATATAAACTTAGCAGGAGGATAGTATTTTCTAATAAAAGCATCTTTGCACTTAGTCCAAGAATCAATACTATTCCTAGTTAAGGAATTCAACCATTCTTTAGATTTTCCTCTCAAAGAGAAAGGAAACAATTTCAGCTTAATAATATCACCATCTATATCCCTATGCTTTTGCATCTCACAAAGTTCAACAAAGTTATTTAGATGGGAAGCAGCATCTTCATTACCAATACCTGAAAATTGCTCTCTCATAACAAGATTGAGTAAAGCAGGTTTTATCTCAAAGAAAGTATTTTCAGCCACAGGTGGAGCAATAGGTGTGCTCATAAAATCATTGTTGTTGGTGCTAGTGAAGTCACACAACTTAGTGTTTTCAAGAGTAGTCATTTTTTTGGGTTTTCAAATAAGAAAGCAAACAAGTAAAACTAATTGTTTTTGTGTTTTTTGAATAACAAAACAAGCAAACAAAGCAAAAGAAACTAAGAAAAACAAAAACAACAAAGTAAAGAGATTGGTTATGAGGGACCCCCCTTGTGAAGATGTCCTTGACTCCCCGGCAACGGCACCAGAAAAATGCTTGATGGCTCAATGCACGGCGCCCAGAAAAATGCTTGATGGCGATGTTGATGTAGAGCTCGTTGGGAACCCCAAGAGGAAGGTATGATGAGCACCGCAACAAGTTTCCCTCGGTTATGAAACCAAGGTTTAATCGAACCAGTAGGAGCAAGGAAACACCTCAAAGGTGTTACTAGCTGAGCTTTGGCAGGGCGCACTACCGGTGCTAGTAGCAACGTGGAGACCTGCACAACACAACCACATAACTTTGTCCCCAACTTGCGATGAGGTTGTCAATCTCACCGTGTTTTGTGGAAAACAAAGGATTAAACGTATCAAATGGAAAGAAGTAAAAGTTTGCAGAAAGTAAAAGCAAAGAAGTAAACAGTTTGTAGATTGTATGTAAAGAAAAAGGACCGGGATCCATAGTTCACTAGAGGTGGCTCTCCTTAAGATAGATAACATGCTGGGTGAACAAATTACAGTGGGGCAATTGACAAACACCGAGAAATCAATACATGCATATACTAATCATCTTGACTCCTCTGAGACTTGATTGGGCATTACAACATTATACATAGACCGCCATCCAACTGCATCTATGACTAATAATCCACCTTCAGGTTATCATCCGAACCCCCTCCAGTATTAAGTTGCAAGCAACAGATTATTGCTTTACGAACTGCATGTAAAGTAAACAATATGATTGTTCTATGAACAAAGGATTGTTGTTTTCTCCCTAGTAGCAATAGCACATCTAGTACCTTGGAGATTTCTGTCACTTCCCCAGATTACCAGAGGCATGAACCCACTATCGAGCATAAATACTAACTCTTGGAGTTGCTAGCATCTACTTGGCTAAGATAGCTACTAACAACGGAAAGCATGCAAGATCTCAAATAACAAAGACATGATAGAATCAATAATCAATCTGAAATAGCATCCCAATATCCATCGGATCCCCGCAAACACAACATGTAGAATTACAAATAGATGATCTTGACCATGAACGGAACTCACAAGATCTAAACATGAAAGCACAAAGAAGGAGAACCAGCCATCTAGCTACTTCATGGATCCGTAGTCCAAGGATGAACTACTCACGCATCACACCGGAGGCTTGCATGGTGATGAAGAAGGCCTCCAGGGTGAATTCCCCTCTCCGGCAGGGTGCCAGGAAGAGCTTCAGATCCCTCCCGATCTAGGGATGGAGATGATGGCGGCTATGACTCTTTTGTGGATATTTGATCGGGTACTTAGGGTTTTCGTCTCGAGGGCAATATATAGGCGGAAGGAGAGGCCGAGGGGGTGCCGGGAGCGGCCACACCACCCCCTGGAGCGGGCTAGGCCTGGCCGCACGGCCAGGTGGTGTGGTGGCTCCCTGGCCCTTCTCCGTCTCGTATTCTGGCACTTGATCACTTCCGGAAAAATAGGCACTTTGGCTTTTGTCCCGTCCAATTCCGAGAATATTCATTTTCTGACTTTCCTGGAACCAAAAACAGCAGAAAACAGGCAGCTGGCACTGTGGCTCTTGTTAATAGGTTAGTCCAAGAAATCATATGAAAATTACTCCAAAGTTGGAACAAAACACAAGAAAGTGGATAAAACCAAGCATGGAACATCAAAAATTATAGATACATTTCCAATGTATCAGTGTTCTTTTTGCTAACAACAACCAGTGTCATTGCATGTGTGTTCTTTTCACAATCCACCTATGGACCCACCAGTGTCATTGCATGTTTGTTCTTTTTACTAATAACAACTAGAGTCATTTCATGACTGTTCTTTTCACATACCACATATGAATCCACCGGTGTCATTGAAATGTGTGTTCTTCTCATTAACCACAGCTAGAGTCATTGGATTGTGTTCTCTTCAGAGACCACATAGTTATCCACCAGTGTCATTGAAATGTATATTATTTTCAACTACAGCCGTTGGCCACAAACAATCGGGATGCAGAGCTAACCAGCAACCGCTCTGGGCTTCTAGAAGACCCGATCCTCGATTATTAGGCGCCGTTGGATCGGGTGCATGGACGATAGTGATGTCCTTCGCAAGGGCAATCCGCGAGAGGTCTGTTCTACGAACTGATTGGTCGTGGCAACTACGCTGGGCCTACGTCCTTGCCCTTATCCCCTTAACCTCGGGGCTGAAAATCATATCGTGTTCCTTCATCGCCATGGAGAGGGAGAGGCCCAAACTCAGCTTGCACGAGGCTCAGATGTTTGTCCACTACAACATACTCGCGCTGCCGTTCGCGAGTCTTCCGGCCAGCTTCGAGCTCAGCTACGCCGGGGTTCCTGTCGCGCCGCTCTTGCGCGACAACGCGTTGGCGAGGCAGATCGAGGAGCGCCGCCGCCAGCTGTCGAAGCGGAAGAGGGCAATGGCGCGGTACTCGCGTACGAGCATGTACTGGCGAAAGTTGTTCAAGATGGATCGGGTTGTGTTGATTGAGCTGTGCGGAACCCACCGGCGGGAGATCCAACAGGATCTGCGCAACCCCGAAGGGAGGCAGCGCTTCTGGGCAGTGCCTAGGCGTACGACCTCCACCGTTATCGATGCAGCGCGCCGTGAAGAATCCATGAGGAGGAGGAATGCTGCCGGGAACATCGGCATCGATTCCAACACGGAGGAGGCTGGTGGCGACGCGGACAACGTCGTCAATGATGGAGACTGCAGGAGCATCATAGCCAATTAGGGCCACTGAAGCATAAAATAAATCTATGTACGTTATCTTAATGCGCTCTTTGGATCTGGGTCACTTGAGCCATGGTCGATTATCGTCATAATCTATATATGTTGGCCATGTTTTAGTTGTCTTTGTCTTTGAAACTAGTCGATCAAAACTCGTCTGATCCTGAAAATAAAGTTCACGCATTCCTGGCATATCTGATGGGACAATACGCGGACTCTGCTCCCAGCACTTGATGGCACAACCATAATTTGGAGTGCGCCAGAGGAGAAGGGATCGAGCGTGTTGTAATAGTGTACTAATCCTATCCAGATCTAACTGACTTATTTTTTTAGATATTTAATAAATGTGTCTATACCCAACACATGTCTAGATACATGTTTTAGGTTTCTCTGTCTTTCAAACTAATCAAAAGTCGTCAAATTCTGAACAAACAAAGTCATTGCGTTCACACCTGATGGGACAATACGCTGACTCTGCTACTTGATGGCACAGCCATAATTCTGGAGTGCGCTAGAGGAGATGGGAATACAAGGGAGATGGGAACTAGTAGCCGCGTCCAAACGCAGGTAAAAAATTAATGTAATAATATTTAAAAAAATGTAATCTGGTCCACATGACCCCATCACAGACACGTTGCACGCGCCAGATATAAATAAATACGACACGGCTAGTTTAGTTTCAATGATATAATTCAACATACGACGTTACTGTGCCCGCATATTTCTGCTCCTCTTATTAGTCTTCTAGCCCACGCTGCATTAAGCATCAGTTGATGAGGATAAAAAAGATGATAAAATGGCAAATAAAACAATTTTTAAGCTTACCTTTCATCCAGAGAATCGTACAAAGATGAAATTGGCAGGGATTTATTATTTTTCCTGCAGCTAGCCGAAAGATCCTCAAGAACATCCTCAATCACCCCTGCAACTTCTTCATATTCTTATACACCTCCATTATTTGCCCTTTCCTCCCCGTTCCGCTTACCCTTTTGTTTCTTTTCACACCTTTTTCTCGCGGGCACCTCCAATTCTTCATAAATTGGCTGCTTACGTACATTTCCCTCCGAGTGCTCATCACCATCTTCGCGCTGCTCTTCCGCCAGTTCTGGCTGAGAAGCCTCATTTTCTGCCACCAGGGTGTGAACAGGGAAAATAGCATGTGTAACTGGGTTTTTGCACAACCTCTTGATATGGCCGAATCTGCCACAACATCCGCATTTCCTTTTCCTAGCTCCCAGCCTTGGACCTTTATCGGTGGAGGCTTTGATCCTTAGCTTTCTAGGCCTCCCAGGTGGCCTTCTAAGAACTGGTGGTTGAAGTTTGAACCCTGGATCGATAATCTCCCAATCATTTTCATCGGCCATAGGTGGTACGTTTTCTGCATAAGTTGCAGCAAACTTGTCCACGGAGAAATAGTTATCGACATAGTTCTCTATTTCAGCTCCGTTACGTCTAAGCTTTAAGATGAAGTAAATTGCATGGTGACATGGCAGACCAGTAATCTGCCACTGCCTGCATGAACAAGTCTTGTTTCCAATGTCTACAGTGTACCTCCGTTCACTTCCACGCTTGTATTCTGCATAAACCTCAGCCAATGTTCTGGAACTTCTGACCATCCTCATCTTTATCGTTCTCATTGCCCTGGTTCTTGCATTTAGTAACATAACTACCTTTGGAACTATTTTATGGCCTAAAAAATTTCTTGCACAAATTCTTTGCCTTAAATCTATATTCACCATTATGCACTGTCTTATTGCATCCAACAAAATAACAATTCCAAGTGTCTTCATGCCCGAAATCTTATCATTGAAACTCTCTGCCAAATTATTGCAAACAAAATCCACCTTGCTTAACTCACCAAACTTGCTTCTGGCCCATAGCTTGGTGTGATGTTCTTCAAGGTATTTTTTTCACCTTTGGCACTACATACATGTTCTGCAAGTAAGTAGCATGCGTGCTTGGGGTGTATGTGTATGCTGATCGCCACAAGTCCTCTTCAAAGATCTTTCTTTTGAACTTCTTTGTGAAGTTAGTAGCGAGGTGCCGCATGCATTCCCTATGCTCAACCCCAGGAAAAACAACATCAACAGCATTCTCAAGACCCTCGGATGCACCGGTGTGTATCACCAAGCCTTCAGGGTGACCAATTACTTCCCGTAGTCTCTGCATGAACCATGTCTAGCTTTCATTTGATTCACCCTCAAGAATAGCATAAGCTACGAGTAGAATCTAGTTATGCGCGTCCAAAGCACAAGCAGAAGCAACATGTCCCCTGAACTTCCCTGTTAAAGCAGTTGCGCCTATTGCCAAGTATGGCCTGCAGCCGTCTAAGAACCCCTTCCAGCATGCCTTTAGGCAGACAAAACATCTCCTGAAGCATATCTTATCTGCCTGCTTATACCTGACCCCCCTCGAGACCTTTTCTCTCCCTTTCACAACCTAGTAATCGATGTAAACAACACTACCAGGTGATGTTTTCTCTACCTGAGCTTTGAAACTATACAACAAATGAAAACTATCATTCCACTTGCCTTGAATGAAGTCTAGAGCCATCTCCTTCCCATCAAAGACTCTGTGGTAAGGAATCAGAACGTTAAACTTTTTGCTAATCTTTGCTCTGAGTTCAGCAGGTCCAATGTTATGATCCTGCCTCACCTAGTCAAGTATAGTAGCAGCAATCCACTTGGTAGTCGCCGATCTAATTTTACCACTTAAAGAAGTATTAGGGCAGTTGTGTTTCTTCGTGTTTACTTTGATCTGCATTCGATAAGAATCCAAAATAATTCAGAGCTAGTTATCAGCAGAATAAATATGAGAAAGACTGAAACTAAATGTAGCTATTGCAACCTGAAATGGGTGTCCACCCCGCATTGGAGATGCATGTAATCTCCATTTACACACATTACTTTCCCTACAGTGCACCCTAAATCTCTTTTGGTCGTTCTTTTCAATGATAAATTCGAACCCAACTCTGATTGCATATGTTGCAACTGCATATATGCAGTCCCCCACATTATCAAAGACAGTCATCAACTGTAGGATTGTCCCTGTCAAAGTGTATCACTGGCCTGTCCACGTCTTCGTCGTCGTATCTACATCCCATTTCCACATCTTCACATTCCTCTTCCTCATCAGTCCCATAGTCAGGCTCAAAGTTCGAATCAACCAAATATTCCCTACTCTCAATCCTATCAGGGTCAGCAGCCACGTCTGGATATGCTTTCTCATCATCATCCACACCGCCACACGTTTCAGTGCCTTGATGCTCGCTTGACAAAGCATCATGCTCAAGGACAAGCTGTACAGACGTCCTGCGGTTACCAACACATATCCTTGCCATCACCACGGGACTAGAAATGCTAATTGGGGTATGCAGAAAAGGAATCACAGTTCTTACCCTTCAATGTGGATGCACGGCACCTTCTCCGGGCTCCATACCTCCAAAGCTCTACACCCTGCTTCCTCTCCCCCCGTTTCGTTGTCCTCTGTGCTCTCAAGACTTGAAGGAGATTCCGTGCTCTCCAGCCGCGCATGACCCATATCCGTGCTCTCAAGCCTCACAGGATCCATCTCCGAGCAGGATCCGAATCACCAGCGTCGTTGGTCCCCTAACCCAACGGCCGACTCTCGGTTTTCGTTTCCAGACGCGCCTGGGCGGTGGGCGGCGGCAAGGAGACAGGACAGGGAGGGGAGGGGAGGGGACTTGAGGGGATGGCAGGGAAGGGAGGGCGGGAGGACGATGGCCCAAGGGGACGACGAGAGCGGTGCACGACTGAGCGGAGTGGCGGTGGCAGGAGTAGAGGAGAGGAGCGGAGCGGAGCTGGTTGTGACAAAGCATGGAAAATTGCACAATAATGTGTTGGTGGGCGGCACCAACCCTCAAACCTGGGACGAGCATCATCGAAGGTGGAGGAGGCGGGCCTGCCAGTCAGAAAACATGCCACCTGTCAGCGCACTATGCATGGGGAGCACTTCACGGAATGTTTTAGCAGGTCCCACATGTCAGTCTGTTTGATCAAAACTTCCATGCAGTACATGGCTGGTTCACGCGCTAGTTCCAGAAAAAATCTCGTTGATCCAAACTTGAATTGGCAGTTCTGCTTCTTCTCCCCCGTCTCCTCGTCTCCTCGAAGTGGCAGTTCCGCTTCGTCTCCCTCGTTCGTTATCCTCTTCTTCTTCTCCTCGCAGTGGTAGTTCTTCTTTCTTCCTCGATCAAAACATTCCCGCACGTAAGTCATGGCCAGTAGCCGGATGAAGAGGAACTGGTTCGATCTCCCGGCCGACCCACTTCGCAAGATCGCCGACTATTTGCTGGAGAAAGAGGAGTACATCGACACCTATGCTGCTTGTCGGGAAGTCTGCACCGATTGGCGCCGCACTTTAAAGGTGCCCGAATTCCATCTCAACAACTGGATCATGATAGATCACACACTTCCAGACGTTGGCGACTTCACCTTCCTCAACCTTGCCACTGGTCGTTGCTTCAGGACAAATCTAATGGATGTCCATCGCAGGTTCACATTCACATCCAATATTTATTGGTATTTTCCATTGTAAACATCTTAGTGCTAACTGATGCTCTCTTCTTCCAAAAGATTCTACTTCTTCGGTGTTTCTCGTGGCGTCATCGTGCTTGCTTAGAGGGTGGAGCCGTACCAGATTCGGCTTCTGAACCCAATCACTCATAATTCTAACACTGAGTTTCAAGCACGCATACCATCTGATCTTCTGCAATCTGTCGTCGTGAAGAAGTCTCCGACGATGGTGTTCATTTGCACTGATTATCTAGATCATATTGCATGGGCCGATGAGAGCACCCCAACGAGGCAAATCAATGGATCATTTGGAGAAGGATTGTATTTGCCACCTCCTGATACGCTTCTAGTCTGCATGATGGCATTCCGAGGGGAAGTATATGCATTACTTGAGAATGGAGACATCTTGTCGACCAACATCTAGTTAGAGCAGTGCACGAGCACTGTCATGATGGCCAAAATAATTTCGGCCCTAGTCTTTGAACAGGTACGCGGAACCTACAATTTTTACCTTGTGGAGTCAGATTGTGATCTGCTTCTTGTGTTGAACGGGGATTTCTCCAAAGGGCAACCGATGTTGTACCGGGTGGACACGGAGAACCGCTCTCTCGAGGCCGTTGGCGACATTGGAAGTCGTGCCCTCTTCGTTGGTTACAATCGGTCTATCTCCATTGACACCAGGTTACACCCCACAGTCAAACTCAGTTGCATATACTACAGGAATTATATCAGACTATACGATCATGAGGTTCAAGCCTGGGAAGAGGAAACAACAATTGTAATGTATGGCTTAAGTCTAGAACATACACCGAGGCCTTACCCTCTGGACGAGATACTAGCAGCACACTGCAGACGGAGACAGTTCTCTGAACATGTGTTGCAGCACGCGGGAGCCGCCGCCGACGAAATATATAGGGGAGAATGAATCCTATATTCATCCTAGGTTATTTGCTAGCATTTTCAGGTCTATTTTTCGAAGTAGAAATTTGTACTGTATTTATATTATTTCGATGAGCAGTATGCGTATTACCTTTTAGACAAAATTGTAATGTATTTAAATTTAGTACTTTTATAATTCAAAGTAT
The DNA here is from genome assembly GCA_910589775.1 of Avena eriantha. Lineage (NCBI taxonomy): Eukaryota > Viridiplantae > Streptophyta > Magnoliopsida > Poales > Poaceae > Avena > Avena eriantha. Next base: position 307,030,978 of record OU342743.1, read on the forward strand.
TTATTTTTAGTAGCTTCTTTCAGAATTCTCTGTGTTTGACACAGGCATTAGCTCAGCGCCAGAATTCAGGTTCCACATGGAAAATTGCACAATAATGTGTTGGTGGGCGGAACCACCCCTCGAACCTGGGATGCGCGCCGTCGAAGGTGGAGGGGGCGGGCCCGCCAGTCAGAAAACATGCCACGTTGGCATCCCCTATTTCCGATGCCCTTTAAAAAAGAAAACACGCCACGTCGTTATCCCCTGTTTCTGATGGTGTTGCTACAATCGACGGTACATGGTGGCATATCAATAATATCGTATAAACATAAGGGCACAGTCATCAACATTTCTAAAATGAAACCCAGTCATGTCTCCTACCTGTCCTGGTACATTGCCCGATGAAGTGGATAGCCACGACCGATCTTTTTTATACGTTCGCACTCTTATGTTGAGAAGGGAAATAAAGATTGAGTTGTTAATGTAACGAGTGTCAAATTATTACCCTCTAAGGAAATGGGAAATGGTTATTTTCACGTGTGCCTGTAGTCCAAACCTACTGTCAGTCTTTCACTCCCCTTCTCCGACTAACCACAGCTCACCTTGCGCAGCTCCTCCGTGCCGCACCAACTAGGGTAACATGGCCCCGCCTAAGCCGCCGCCGAAACTGGGGTATTTAGCCCCTCTAAGGCAGGCCATGAAGCTCTACTTCAAGGCCGGTCTCCCATTGTCCTGCCAGGCGGATGATTTCCCCGAATGTGCCGAATCGGCCGCGACGACGACTGCGGCGGCGTCGGCGCTAGATGCGGCAAGCAGGGCCAAGAGAGCGATGTGGAGAAATCGCGTGGAGGCATTACGGCATGCTCTACACAGTGCGAACAAGGTACGTATCAAATCGTTCATGAGAGCATGCCGCCGCCGAGGGTACAGACCCTCGAACAGGGCAGCGCCAAGGTCTAGGAACTCTCGCATCCACGCTTCGGTGCGGACTACCTTACCTCAGTCGGGGAGGCTGGGAGCACGCCGTCTGCGGCAAAGACGCTCCATCCTACGCATCGTCGAAGGCCGTACCATGGCGGCGACCAAGCGTCTACACTCAGCATGCTGGATTGTTCGATAGCCGGAGCCAGCGGCGGGCATCAGCTCAGCCTCGGAATTCAGGTTCAAGTTCACACGGACCTATGATCCCGAGAAGGAGATGTCGAATTTCAGTTTCAAAGAAATCGTTGCAGCGGCGCGGATGGTCCAACTGAACCGAGACTGGTGCACGCAAATCGCTCGTGGATGAACGATGCAGATTTCTTGTAGTTTGGCGGGAAGGCAATAGATCAGTTTGGGTTAAATGATCAAAGAACTTAGGTCCTCTCAAGGCAATTGGCCAGCCAACTTTTCTGGTGGAGACCTGTAGTTACTTCAGTGTAGAATAGTTAAGTTCAGACTGAAAAATGGCTTTTGTAGATGAAATGCTGACAAATTTTTCTATAAACTAGTAGGAAGTTTAGCCCACTTTTGTGCAGGTATAAGACCCTTTTGTATGGAAGTACTACTGTTGTAAGCAAATACTATCAAGTATCTATTTCCTTCAATTACTAATCGTGATTTAATCCAGTTAACTGGCATCTTTTTATCCCAGACTATAGATTTTGCATCTGTTGTCTATGCTGTAAACCATTTTTCTTTTGTCTTGTGTTGCTTGCAAAATGGTCCTGCAGTTCAACGTGTTACAAATGTAGCTACCGTGTACTTGAAGAGGAGATGGACTACATTTTCCTGGCATCCACAGAATTGACATTGCTCATTGCCAGACCACCCTCTTTTCATGAGGTTGTCCTTGGTTATTCACAGAAATTATAAAGCACGGTGTTCAACTACATCGATTCAAACTATTACACACACACACTACATCAAATTCATTACCCACACATACTACATCGATTCAAACTATTACACACACATACTATTTCAAACTATTACACACACGTACTACATCGATTCAAACTATTACACATTTTTAGTCGATGCTAACTTCCTGCTACGCTCTCCATACTAGAAATTCATTAGCCACACATACCACGGCAATTCACTAGAGCTTTGTCTTCACTCGAGGGAAATCAGAACCACCAGATCGTCCAAGCCCAGCCCCCCCACCGAAACTGTGTGCGCCGTCACGAAACAGTGGTGGTCCTGTGCCATCGATCCTTCCAGGCCAACACTGCAGGCGACGAGGACGCTTTCTTGCAGCCTCTTCGGGGTCCTGAATGCCATGTACTGATTCCAGAACCTCCTCCAGGTGGATGATGACCGGGTGCTTCCAGCAAAGCAATCACCCTGCCCTGCTTGGAATCTGCACCTCGTACATCTTAGGAAGGGCGTCAGGATCTTTCAGCCACGCCTTTACCTCGATGACCCATCTGTCGCTTGGTGGCACGATTTCCACCAGCTCGCCGCCAAGGCTACTGACAACCTGCTTGGGGGCCGCTGGCTCCCAAGCATCCAATGGGAGGCCTTCAAAGCCGAGTTTGGAGAAGAAACGAAGCTGCCCCAAGCGATCGTCCCACCCACAGGCACGATGCCAACGCATGAAGCTCATTTTCTCCCCGCAGCACTCGAAAGAACGGGAAGAATGCAGAACGCGCTCGATGTCTGAGCTGTGCTCGAACCGGACAAAAAAATCGAATGGCGGCGCGCATACCTCAATGTTGACCTCATTTCGTCTGATCCCAAAATGAGACCTGAAAGCCGAAAACAACTCTGTCGGCGACACGGCGGGACGGACGCCCAGCACAGTGGCCATGAGAGCATGGTCATCGAGCTGCTGTGCCAGGGCTACCATGCCTGGGGTGCGCGGTAGCACGCAACTTCCCAAGGCCGGTCGCCGGCCTGGATCGCCCGACGGGACGCGCTCCACCGTGCGAGAAGGACTAGCCAGAGGCGAGATATTAGTACGGGGACGCGAAGCTCCGATACGGCGGATGATGCAACGGTGACGGCTACAAGCTTCGATTAGAGGCGTGGGAGGTTGACCGGACATGGCGGGGACGCAAATTAGAGCAAGTGCGAGCTCCGATCTGAGACGAGCAGCCGGAGCTGAGCAAATGTTATGGGGAGGGGAGCAGGGGAGAAGACCAGAGCAGAGCAAAGAAATAGATCTGGTCCACTTAGGGATCTGGTCCACGCAGGGGTAAGCTAGTCCACGACCGCAAAAGATAACAGGGAATACTGACATGGCGGGCCAAGAAGAGTTGACCTAACAATGGTATTTGAGTTCAACCGTTTTTCGTCTGGTTCAAACGACCGTTTGGCCGTTAGATTTGTATTCACCCCCATTTGTCCCTTCTAGATAATTGGTGAATCTGCTATGGCCCCTCCGCGCGATTGATGACAACTCGGGTACCGCGATGTGCTCACCCACCAAGTTTGGTACCACAAATGAACATTCCCCTTGACGAGGCACTTGCACCCAAAGACTCGAAAGTAGTTGACATTGGGCTTGTTCTTTGTGAGAATCTCGTATGGAGTCATGTCAAAGGGAGCTCGGAGGAAGAGCCGGTTCGAGTAGTGAACCGCGGTGGTGATGGCTTCTCCCCAAAAGTTGTGGGGTGACTTGAACTCACTTGATATAGTTCTTGCCATCTCAATAAATATAGTCCGGTTCTTCCTTTCGACAAGACCATTTTGTTGAGGAGTATATGGAGCCGATAATTCATGCTTGATCCCCTCATCTTGAACAAACTCTTGCATGGTATAATTCTTTGATTTGGTGCCATTGTCGGTCCTAATGGTCTTGATCTCCACTTCATGAGTGCGTTGAGCTTGCTTGGCGAAGATCATGAAGTACTTGTTGGTCTCATCCTTTGACTTGAGAAGGAATACCCAAGTGTATCTTGAGTAATTATCAACGATGACAAGACCATACTTCCTTCCACCAAGAGTATCATATGTTGATGGCCCGAAGAGATCCAAATGGAGAAGCTCCAAAGGTCTTGACGTGGACACCTTGGATATTGATGGATGACTCCTCCCATGTTGCTTTCCTGAAATGCAAACACTACACACACGATCTTTCTCAAAATACACACCGGTTAGTCCAACAATATGTTCACCCTTTAGGAGTTGTTTAAGATTTCTCATATTGACATGGCCAAGGCGGCGATGCCAAAGCCATCCCTCGTCAACTTTGGCCATTAGACATGTGAGAAGAGATTGACTCTCTTGCGAGAGGCCGACCACATAGAGGTCGTCTTCCACATATCCAACAAGGACCAACTTGAGATTATCACTCCTAAAGACTTTCACACAAGTTCTAGAAAAATAGGAATCATAACCGGCATTCGTGAGATGTTTTATTGAAAGTAAGTTGTAGCCAAGGTTTTCAACAAGCATGACGGTCTCTAGGGTCAAGGACTTGGAGACCACCAACTTGCCAAAACCTAGTACCTTTCCTTTACAGTTGTCTCCAAAAGTGATGCTTGATGTTGAATTAACATCATGAATAAATTGGTCAAGCGCACTTCTACCTCTGGTCATACGATTGGTGCATCCACTATTAAACACCCATTTTGTTCCACCGGAGGCATACCCATACAAAATCAATTCTTTGATTTAGGAACCCATTGAGTAATGGGTCCCCTAGCATTAGCAACAAGATCTTTTGGTACCCAAATTGAGTACCACCTATAAGCATAACCATTGCGAGGGCCAACATATTTGGCATATACATCTCCTTGGGTGCCCTTACATAGCACATAGGAGGAATTAGATTTTCCCGCAAACTTGTGGTTGGGGTTGCCTATTGTGGCTACCCCATTCACAACATTCTTATTTACTTGGTCAACCACCTTGTGCCCTTCACACACAAAGTTGATCCTTTTATATGGGTGGGCACCATTCTTGTCGTTCTTGGGGTCATACCCCATACCTTGCCTTGGAGCTCTCGTCGTTTGTCGAGCAAGAATCTCATCAAGAATATTGCCCTTGGTGGTAGGTTTGAGACACTCCATCTCAAGTTGTTCCTTCAACTTCTTATTCTCCTTAAGGAGACTATCTTGATCCAAGTAAGGGTTAGAATCACAAGTAATATCCTCAACAATAATAGGATCCTTCAATGTACCAAGAGCCTTCTCATAGGACACTCGAAGTTGATCATGATTCTCCCCAAGTTTTATGAGCTCACGCTTGACAAGCAAATTAGCTTTCTCAAGGTTATCAAGGTCATTGGTGAGAGAAGCATGAGCAACCTCAAGTTCTTTCTTTGAAGTATCAAGGTCTATCTATGGTATCCATATCTTTTGCCTTATCTAGTTCATAGATTTCAATTCGTTCTTTAAGAAGGGAGGTAATGTCCTTTTCCTTGATTAGATCTTGCTCAAGAAGATTGAATCTTAGTTTCTCGTCATCAATATGAGACTCCAAACTATCAATGGTCTCGTCACATGAATTGACAAGGCTCCTTAATTGTTTGAATCTAGCACGAGCATTGCTAGGAAGGGACTTCATGATTTTATACATTTCTTGTACATAGTTTTCATCGAATTCATCATTGTCACTATCATTGGCACTAGCATGATCATCCAAGACACTAGACAGAGATGGAGGGGAAGAGATTACCTTGGTACTCCTTGCCATGAGGCAAGTACCGGTGACCTTGGGAGTGATGGCGTCATCGACATAGTCTTTGGTGTAGTCATATGTGAAGAGTGACCCGGATTCAGCAAAAGCTAAACCGGCCACTCCCGCAACCTTCTCCTCATCTTCACTCTCCGCATCGGATAGGTACTCTTGGCCAAGAAAGCCTCTACCATCACGCTTCTTGTTCCTCTTGTACCTCTCGTTGATGGGGTTTGGCTTTAATCTTAGCTTGGCACCCTCTTCATACTTGGGCTTGTCAAATCTCTTCTCATCTGGACATTTGTCGGGAAAGTGGTCTGACTCATCACAATTGTAGCAATTCCTCTTCTTCTCACTTGGCCTGGTTGAGATTCTTCTTCTTCGGAACTTCAAGTTCTTGGTGAAGAGATCAACTTGAGCTAGAATGTCGGCAATGCCCTCACTATCACTCTCTTCTTCATTTGCAGCATTCTCTTGCACATGCTTGGCCTTCAATTCTAGGGATTGAGAAGGCCCAATGGCACAGTTGATCTCCTTGATCTTTTGTCCTTCATCCGCCATATTGCCCGTGGCAACAAGATAAGACACTAGATCATCGGGCGAGAAGTGACGAGCTGAATCTAGGAGTTGCAAGTTCAAGGTAAGCTTCTTGTAGGAGGTGGCAATCATGGAGAGAATCTTGGACTTGATGAGCTCATCATTCAAGTTTAACCCATCATCATACTTGTCATAGCCAAGACCATCAATCTTTACACGGAGGGCAACAAGTCTCTTGTATGCTTCTGTGATGTACTCACCATCGTTGTTCATGAACATGCTCATCTCTGACTTGGCAACTTCATACTTGTACTTTCGGATAAGGGATGTTCCCTCTTGGAGAATGACAATCCTCTCAAGCTCCTTTGTGGTGGGTATGTTGCTAACTTGATCATAAAGAGTGCAGTGAATGGCACTCCTTATCTTGTCACAAGCCGTTGCATTTATTTGACAGTCATAGTATTCTCCCAGAGTGAGATTGTTGGGATCTTGTGGATGGAAGCCCTTTCCCACAATCTCCCAAAGCTCCACACTGTAGTTGCGAAGATGAGATTCCATAGAAAATTTCCAATGAGAGAAGTGAGTTCCATCATAGTGAGGTGCGGGACCCGAACCATTAATATGAGGCATGATGTTCTTTTGTTTAGGATATATATATGGAAATGTATTAGGAGGCATAGAGGCTCTCGTCAGGTCACTCTCACTGGAGGCCTCGTTCATGGCCTCCTTATCGGTGTCCATCGGCCTCCCTTGAGGTACTATCGATGGTCTGGCAAGCATGACCCCCTCGCCCATCCCCGTAAAGTGTCCCTCAAGAAAACTTATTTGAGCAAGGAGATCAGAATCCGCCTTTGCCTTTTTGAGGGACTGTTTGGCAAAGAGTTCACGGATCTCCTTGACCGCATAAGTCTTTCCCTCCTCGTCATTGGAGAAAACCATATTTTTTCTTAGGCGGTAAAGTCCTTAGAAGAGCACTTGGCTATGATACCAATTGAAAGTGTAAGATGGTTTACCTAGAGGGGGGTGAATAGGTTTCTACTAAAATCTTTATAATCTTTTGCAAGTATTAGGCTTTGTGGAATATAAGTGTGCCTAAATGCAAAACTAGGTGAGGCAACCTAGATGATGATACAAGATACTTCAAGCACGAAGGCTATCACAAAGTAAACAACACAAGTATGAGAGTGGTTAAGGAATAGCCGAAGCACGCGGAGACAAAGATGTATTCCCGTGTTCACCACCTTTCGGAAGGGGGCTACATCACATTGGAGAGGTGTGAGGTTCTAAGAAGGATTCCCCAACGCCACGAAGGCTCGTCTTCTTCTCCGTGCCTATCCCACGAAGGAATAGCTCACTTACTCGTGGTATACTTTAAGGTAGTCTCCAAACCCTCACAAACTTTCCACGGAGCAAATCACAAGCTGAATACCTCCGGGCGACCCTAGCCGCCTAGGGTTTCCCACAAACCCAAGAGTAACAAGATAACTCGATGAACTCAAGGGGGAATGAACTTTGGCTTGGTGGAAACGTAGATCGGGACCTCCTCTTGCTTTCTACCAAAGGGATTTGGATTTGGTTGGGTAGAATGGGAGATCCTCAAGGAATTGTGGTTCAACAATGGGGGAGAGAGAGCTTAAAGAATGAAATGTGAACTGAATTCCAAACCTCCTCAAGGTGGAAGAAGAGATATTTATACAAAAGGGAGAAATCTAGCCGTTTAGAGCATTTTCTGCGAAGTCCGATTTCAAGTTCGGTTGGACCAGCCCACACACCAGACCCCCCGGTATACAGCCTGGAAGACCGGAATCCAAACTAGGATGCTCACTGTTCGTGAACCCAGATAGACTCGGTATAATAAACCAAGAATCCTGGTTTGGGTTCGGTTTTCCGGAGTTGGTACCGAACCGCCCGGTCTGGGAGCCGGTTCAACCGGCTTGAGAACCGAACTTGGCAGAGATGCTAATCTCTCTCTCCTCTCTCTTTGGTGATGGAACAAGTGGGTGTAAGGGATGTGTATAAGGCTTAGAAATTCATCCCCAACAAGCTCATCAAGATAACCCCTCTTAATAGTGCAGTGTTCCTAAAGACTCAAGATACATACAAAAGGCAAAACTCCGACACTTCTCTTTGTTATCAAAATGGGGGGTCTCCGATGATCTTCCAACATACCAGCGGACTAAAACCTATTTAAAACACTAGTAGGTAGCATTAGTCCGCTCTAACTACGGTGTCATTGTCAACCAAAAACAGTAGAGGGTAAACTACCCTTTCATTGGGGAAACCAACACGAGTGCTTATAAACTCAAATTAAAAACACAACCTCGAAATTAAAAAAATTAAATGAACGCCAAATAAAGATACATGAGGAAACTTCCCCAAGCTTAGGCTTTTGTAAGCCCTTCAAATCATTGTGGTGGTGGGAAAAAGTCGGATCTCCAGTTCGCAAATTGAGTTGAGAGGTTACTAGTTGATTCTCGGAGGTTCAGAGAGAGGCTATGCATCCTCTCCATAGTCCCTCCAAGTTCTTGGATGTCTTGGTATGTAGCGAACTGGGTTGATGGCTGCTCCTCTTGATGAGGAACTTCTTGCTCCTCTTCTTTGTCCTCATCATCCTTCGGAATCTCCTCCTCGGGTTGGTGTTGCTCAACCTGCAAGTCATATAGCAAACGTCCTTCCTCGATAGAGAAAAGACCATTAGGCATAGGAGCGGGATAGATACACCTAGCTCCAGCAATATGCAGGTAATAAACACCACCTCTCCTAGAAAGCATTCCACAAGATTTCAAAGTAGACAAATCAGCACGTCGCTCACCTAGCACAGGTTGCAACTTACCTAGGTCGATGCCTAGGGCATTGGGGAGCACGGTGATGACGCCTCCACATGTGATTGTTCCTTGGATTTGGGACGATTGGTGCTCCAAGTAGTGCACAAGGATTGCGCCCAAGTTGAGTGACAAGTTGCAGTTGATGTAAGTAGCCTTTGCAAGGACTAAGATGTCCTCCTCATTGAGTCTTGTGAACTCATTACGTGTCTTCAAGGTGTTAGCAATAACATAGAACAAATAGCGAATTGCAGGATGTTGAATATTCTTCCCCTTGCTTACTCTAGTAGTGAAACTCATTCCATTATAATATTGCTCACGGGAAGGATTTAAGCCAGTAAAGGATGCGCGTAAGGCATTAACATCATTGTTTGGGAAATTAAAACATGCGCACCATTCATCTAGTGTTAAAGTGTTGTTGTTCATAAGTCGGAAAGAAATCGTGTCATCTCTTTGCCATAGTTTAACAGTGCTTTGCAACGAACTTAGGAATTCAATGGTTAACCAGCGATAAGTAGGCACATCATTGTACACAAAGTTTTGTTGGCCAGCTCTATTACAAACTAAATTAAAGTCATCAGAAATATTGAGTTGGTTCAATATAATGGGGCAAGCCCACTTGGTGGCCTTCACTTCGTGGTTCTTGATCTTGTTGAAGCATTCACGTTGGAGCTCATTCCTGAACTGTATCCCCATGCGTTCTTGAGTGACAGCCCGAGAAGCGCTAGTGGCGGCACGAGCACGAGTTTGGCTCCTTGTGTTCATCATCTAAAACAATAAAGGAAGACAAAAATAAAACGTTTTGATCCAACAATAATAAGTATAACATATTCCTCATCATAGCACACTAAAGAATCCTCTCCGAATAATAATCTAGGCAAGAGAATCATGGCAATTAGTTCATAGTAGGCCTCACCCTAGATTGATAATGACAACAGATCAAAAATTAATTTGCAAAAAGTAATTGGAGGATCGGAGGAGAAACATACCATAGATTACTTATGTGCGAGGAAATCGAACGAAATTGAGTAGAGGTGAAGATCTCTTGAGGTTTTGAGAGAGTTTGGAGGTAGAAGAGAGAAAAATGATTGAAGTTTTGGAGTTGGAGGTACCTCCCCGTGTGATTTTGTGGTCAGACGCAACTATACGGCCGGAACAATGCGTTCCCACTGTGTAGTTGGCCTTCTGCCAATTTTTTAGGGTTTCCACCTGGTGGCGCAGCTATATGGCCGGAACTATATGTTCCCGCCGTATAGTTGGTCGTCAAACCGTCTGTACCTAGGAAAGAATTTGTACAAAGGCATCGATATCTATACGATCGGAGCTATACGGCTGGAGTTTTTATTCCCGCCATATAGTTGGTCGCTAAACAGTCAATACTTTTGAAAGAAAAATTGTGGATGACACAAATATCTATAAGACCGGAACTATACGGCCGTAATTTTTATTCCCGCTGTATAGTTGGTCGTTAAACTCTCTGTGTCCATCAAAATAAATCCGTTTCTTTGTGAATTGCTTCTTATACTGAAACTTAGCGAAATACCTTGTTTTTTACAGAAAGTTGACAGTTAAAATTATCGACCAACAACAGCATGTATAAAGCAGAATTTTAAGTACTACCGAACTTCTTCTCCTCAAATGGAGTTTTCTAGCACTCTTTATTAAACATAAACTTAGACTAAGACTTAAAACTTAACTCAAACCTTTATTTCACATGGGTTGCCTCCCATGGAGCACTCTTTTATGGTTAATAGCTTGACCTTGATGTTACTCACTTGGGCTAGATGAGTGGAACACCCACTCCAAACTAGTTGGCCTTCAAAGTGATGGCCTCCTTCTCATCATGTTTGGCTTTCTTTTTCCTGGGGAAATATATAACAAAAGGATCACGCAAAGGCAATTGCATCTTCATGTTCCCTTCATGGAGATTAATTAAAGCCTTTATAGTTCTTAAGAAAGGATGACCTAGTATAATAGGAGTAATAGCATCTTCGGGCATGTCAACAATAACAAACTCAATTAGAGCAGGACAACCTTTAATGTAAACTAAAGTGTTCTCCTTAATTCCTACAACTTGTTTATAGGTAGAATCCGCAAGATGTAGTTTTAGTTCGGTGATTTTGAAAGAGCCAAGATTAACTTGTTAAAAAGACTCTTTGGTATTTTTAAGACGCTTGCACCTAGACCACAAAGTGCACCTATCTCATTGGTCCCAATCTTAATTTTAATCGTGGGCTCAAATATATCATCTAGTTTAACAGGTAATGTTTTAGCGATTTTCTTGTATTCCTCTTCAAGCTCGCATACCTTAATCGCTACCTGATCAACAAAGTGTTGATACATGGCTTCATCGTTACCTTCACTTACCGGAATCTTAACGTTGTTCCTTTTTACGAGATCTTCAATGGTGTAGCTTGGTGAAGGGGCATTACTATAATCAAGATCTTTAGGCTCCTCTCTTTGGATCCTCATCATTTTGAGTTCTTCAACATGATTGGGCTCAACTTTACCTGCAAATTTTGCTAGAATGGGAGTTTGAATCTCGGTTATCTTACCTAGTTGTGTCTCAACAATCCTCGTCCTTTCTTGGAGGGGGGTGTTCGTCTACGGTACCAAAGTTCGCAGGCCAGCGCACCGCGGTATCTAAGTTGCCTGAAATTGCCGCGTTTCGAAATGTTGGGCTGCCAACTGCTGAGAGGGGCCATTTCGAGGCAAACTCATCTCACCCCTGCCAAATTCAAACATTCTGTTAAACTGCCCCGTGAAGTAGTCGGTCGGGACCCTCATGTCGGTCATCTGTCCGTGACGCGAGTGTCAACACGACAACCTCTTAGGAAAATCGAGTAACTAAGTGGATTGGATGCGTTGACCAATTTCACAAATCCATTCCCACCTTTCCCCTAGCACCGGCGGCATCGGAATCCACCCTCCGGGCAGGACGATCCCTTCGGACATTTGACTTCCAGCGCCAAGTTGTTGCGCCTAGTTGTTGCGCCCAGTCGCTGATCTCGAGCTCCAATGGCACATGTCGTAGCCGTCGTTGCGAGGCTCTATCCCGCCTCCGCCGCCAACGAGCCGAGCAACTCGGAGGATGGTAGATCCTACTACCAAAGAAGAAGAAGTTCTGGCTACAAGCGGGTGAGCTACCCTTCTCTTTTCTATTCGCACTAATTATAACTGCTAGCTGGCTGCTGAACCTAAAATTGTTTGTTAGCCCAACGTTGACAAACATATTTTGTCCACAATTTTCTGTCAAGTGGGATCTCCGCGGACCATGCTTACCTGGTTACGGTAGTCCTCTTCAGGTACGACTCTAAAGGCAAGTGGTATGGACACCATTGTATCACGATGGAAGAAGCGCTTGCGCAGATCTGTACTATATCTGGTATGGTTGCTGCTCTACGTAATCATGATGAATTATGGCCGAAGCAGACTACAAAGTTCAGCTTCATGGATGAACATGGCATCATGGTTTCTCTAACGTGTGACAGTCAGCTAATTGGGTTGATGAAAAGGTATGCTTTGGATTGCATGTTTGAGCTGAATTGTGATGTACTGGATGTGGAAGCTGCTGCAACTGGGAGTCGCCCTTCTATTCTTGGACAGGGTGGTCGCTCGAACCCAATTAGCTCCTAGTAAGCAAAAGTCTCTTGGGGTTCGCATGTTTGTGCTGAATTGTAATTTTTGTTTCATTTACTCTGTAGATATTGGGCAGTTATGCAACAGTCTTGTTTCTTTGACAGGAAGCGCCGCAAGGTTAGAAACATGACTGTCGGGTCAGTCAATATGCTGCCTGAAGAAATTAAAAATGAGTGGAAAGATGATGCTGGACACGATTCTGGTGCCCATTGTCCCGATGATGCAGAGTACATGAAGCTAAGAAAATTGGCACCGAGGAAGAGGAAGAAGGCAGGAAATGAAGAAGCTAGTGGACGTGAACGCTTGGCACCCAAGTTGTGGAAGAAGGCTGCTAGCAATGAAGATGCATAGTAATGTGTTGAGCTTGAACCTATATATGTAATTCTGTTAAATTCTGGAGCTCTTTCTGTGGCACATTGCCAGGCGAAACAATCTACCCACGTTCTTTGAGTAAAATGTACCGTGACTTAGGGTTTTGAAACGCCCGAGTCAATAGTTGAATCCGAAATTGTGATTGTGCCACTGCTATCTGAAAACACGCAGCACCGGTTCCACGATTGCTGAGGGGCAGGAGGTCTCCAAATACGGCAGAATGTAAGTAGCACAGAAATAAATTATTTAAGCTGCCACACTCAATGAAGCAGCAACTTATTTCAGATGCTGCACAACAACGTGGCAACATAAACAGCAATGGCAACCGATAATGCCCAGACGCTTGAGCCCTTCTATCTCACCGTCTCCCTGCTCCTGCATCCCCTGCGTCTGGCGAAGCTCCCGGATCTCCATTAACCGGGTGTACGTGCTTCCACTTTATAAATTGTGGTTGTGCCATTTGCATGTGGCACAATCCACGTAGATTACGTTTAAACAGACCGCCAATGTCAGAATACCACCATGATCAGACAAAAGGAAGTGATGCAGGGTTAAGACAGACTAACGGGAGAGCAATTTTTTCCTCCCAGGACTCCGGGACCACTAGTTCAGACCGCTAGGTCAACAAGTACTGCTATTACAACTTAAAAAGGCATGGAGCTCAAGCTAAATAGAACTAATTATCACAAATCTCCTTGATCTTCCTAATCTTAGCCCGATGCGCATCTTCCTGTGAGAGCAAGGATCGATTTGTCTGCTCCTTCCTTTTAGCATCTTCCTTGCACAGCTTCAATTGTTTCTCGTATTTTTCCTCATGCACTTGTGAATACTCGTAGTTGTGAACTGCAGGACCTTGGCCTGGTGAAGATCATTCCTTGCTTGAGTCAGTTCTTGCTCTGCTTTAGCCTTCAGGGCCAACGCCACGTCCCTCTCCTTCTCGACTTTGCTAACCTTGTCTTGCACCCTCCTGAGATCTCGATTAAGCTTGGTCGTGTCAACTGGGTCCCATAGCTTCATCTCAACACTATCAATAAGTGAGGTGACTACTGATTCTTTCAACTCAACAGTCATATCCCATAGTTTGTCCAACGTTTTCTGCATCGATTTGGGCCACTCTGGATCTACCCATTTGACAACACCGCAACTTCTGCCTTGCATCATTGCACGATGTCCTTGACACCGTAGAAACCTCCTGCCTACGTTTCGTCCTTCGAATGCTACAAATTTAGCGGGCACGTGTCCATGTTTACATAGCAGAGGACTGTCTTCATCCACTAAACCGTGATAGTCGGAGTCATACATCGTCTGGTTGGCCTAACACATCATACGCGCATGACTAAACAGATTAGATCTAGCTCAAAAAATAGATAACTGGCCACAGATGATAGAGATAGAGATGAGACGACACACATTGAAATCACCGTCACTATCGTCACGACGCGTTTCCTCGCCGTCTCCCCTTGAACCCATGGCGAGAGGGGAGGGGGTGGCTGTCGGAGAGGGGATTGGGATGGAGGCACCGTCGTCTTGCGGCTACGGCGGGATGGGAGTGAAGTGGGGAAAGTGGCTTCGAGGGGAAGGAAGAAAAGTACAGGGAGGAAGAGAAGTAATGGGGACGTGACACTAGGATATGGCCCACTGAACTTGTGAGTCGTGACACTCGCAACAGGGGAGCGCCCGGTGTTGCCAGTTTGTCTAGAGCAAGCGTGGCCAATCATGCCGCAGAATAGCCACGAAGACCATCCCAATCGTCCAAGCGCACCGATCGAACGGTATGTAACAATCGTCAAGCAGAACAACTATGTTAGGACATGCCTTCTAGAAGACTCGGTCTAACGGCCACCCATTGGGGGGCTAAGGTTAGGGCTCTCTTAAGGTTAGGATCCATATGTGGTTTATGAGAGGAACAGATATGCAATGACACTGGGTGTGGTTCATGAAAAGAACAGACATGCAATGCCGCTGGTGGATCCATATGTGGTTTGTGAAAAGAACATACATGCAATCACACTAGGTGGATCCATGTGTGGTTTGTGGAAAGAATAGACATGCAATGCCTCTATCTGTGGTAAATGAGAAGAACACACGTCCAATGACACTGGTGGATCCTTATGTGGTTTGTGAGAAGAACAGACATGCAATGACACTGGCTGTGGTTCATGAAAAGAACACACATGCAATGACACTAGTGGATCCTTATGTGGTTTATGAGAAGAACACACATGCAATGACTCTAGCTGTGGTTCATGAAAATAACACACATGCAATGATAATGGTGGATCCATCTGTAGTTTGTGTAAGGCACACACATCCAATGACTCTAGCTATGGTTCATGAAAAGAACATACATGCAATGACACTGGTGGATCTATATGTGGTTTGTGGAAAGAACAGACATGCAATGACTCTAGCTGTGGTTCATGAAAAGAACACACATGCAATGACACTGGTGGATCCATGTGTGGTTCATGAGAAGAACACACATCCAATGACACTGGTGGATCCTTATGTGGTTTGTGAGAAGAACAGACATGCAATGACACTGGCTGTGGTTCATGAGAATAACACACATGCAATGACACTGGTGGGTCCATGTGTAGTTGTGAGAAGAACACACATGCAATGACTCTAGCTGTGGTTCATGAAAACAACACACATGCAATGACACTGGTGGATCCATGTGTGGTTTGTGAAAAGAACAGACATGCAATCACACTGGGTGTGGTTTTTGAAAAGAACAGACATGCAATCACACTTCTGGATCCATGTGTGGTTTGTTTAGAAGAACACACATGCAATGACACTGGTCGATCCATGTGTGGTTTGTGAGAAGAACAGACATGCAATCACACTGGGTGTGGTTCATGAAAAGAACACACATGCAATCACACTAGGTGGATCCATGTGTGGTTTGTTTAGAGGAACAAACATGCAATGACTCTGGTTGTGGTTCATGAAAAGAACACACATGCAATGACACTGGTGGATCCATGTGTGGTTCGTGAGAATAACATACATGCAATCACACTGGTTGTGGTTCATGAAAAGAACATACATGCAATGACACTGGTGGATCCATGTGTGGTTTGTGGAAGGAACAGACGTGCAATGACTCTAGCTGTGGTTCATGAAAAGAAAAGACATGCAATGATACTGGTGGATCCTTATGTGGTTTGTTTAAAACAACACACATGCAATGACTCTAGTTGTGGTTCATGAAAAGAACACACATGCAATGACACTGGTGGATCCATGTGTAGTTCATGAGAAGAACAGACATGCAATCACACTAGGTGGATCCATGTGTGGTATGTTTAGAGGAACAGACATGCAATGACTCTAATGTGGTTCATGAAAATAACACACATGCAATGACACGGGTGGATCCATGTGTGGTTTGTCAAAATAACAGACATGCAACCACACTGGGTGTGGTTCATGAAAAGAACACACATCCAATGACACTGGTGGATCCATGTGTGGTTTATGAGAAGAACACACAGGCAATGACACTGGTGGATCCATGTGTGGTTTTTGAGAAGAACACACATGCAATGACTCTAGCTATGGTTCATGAAAATAACACACATGCAATGACACCGGTGGATCCATTTGTGGTTCATGAGAAGAACACACATGCAATGACTATAGGTGTGGTTCATGAGAAGAACAGACATGCAATGACACTGGTGGATCCTTATGTGGTTTGTGAGAAAAACTAACATGCAATGACTAGCTATGGTTCATGAAAAGAACACACATGCAATGACACTGGTGGATCCATGTGTGGTTTGTGAAAAGAACAGACATGCAATCACACTAGGTGTGGTTTATGAAAAGAACACACATCCAATGACACTGGTGGATCCTTATGTGGTTTGTGAAAAGAACAGACATGCAATGACACTGGATGTGGTTCATGAGAGGAACACACATGCAATGACACTGGTGGATCCATGTGTGGTTTGTGAGAAGATCACACATGCAATGACTCTAGCTGTGGTTCATGAAAAGAACACACATGCAATGACACTGGTGGATCCATGTGTGGTTCATGAGAAGAACACACATGCAATCACCCTGGGTGTGGTTCATGAGAAGAACAGACATGCAATGACACTAGTAGATCCTTATGTGGTTTGTGAGAAGAACACACATCTAATGACACTGGTGGATCCTTATGTGGTTTCTGAGAAGAACAGACATGCAATGATACTGGCTATGGTTCATGAGAAGAACACACATGCAATGACACTAGTGGATCCATGTGTGGTTTGTGAGAGGAACACACATGCAATGACTCTAGTTGTGGTTCATAAAAAGAATACACATGCAATGACACTGGTGGATCCATGTGTGGTTCATGAGAAGAACACACATGCAATGACTCTAGTTGTGGTTCATGAAAAGAACAGACATGCAATGACACTGGTGGATCCATGTGTGGTTCATGAGAAGAACACACATGCAATGACACTGGGTGTGGTTAATGAGAAGAACACACATGCAATGACATTGGTGGATCGATGTGTGGTTTGTGAAAAAAACAGACATTCAATCACACTATGTGTGGTTCATGAAAACAAAACACATCCAATGACCTTGGTGGATCCATGTGTGGTTCATGAGAAGAACACACATCCAATGACACAGGTGGATCCTTATGTGGTTTGTGAGAAGAACAGACATGCAATGACACTGGCTGTGATTCATGAGAAAAACACACATGCAATGACACTGGTGGATCCATGTGTGGTTTGTGAGAAGAACACACATGCAATGACTCTAGCTATGGTTCATGAAAAGAACACACATGCAATTGCACTGGTGGATCCATGTGTGGTTCTTGAGAAGAACACACATGTAATGACACTGGGTGTGGTTCATGAGAAGAACAGACATACAATGACACTAGTGGATCCATGTGTGGTTTGTGAGAAGAACTGACATGCAATGACTCTAGATGTGGTTCATGAAAAGAACAGACATGCAATGACAGTGGTGGATCCATGTGTGGTTTGTGAAAAGAACAGACATGCAATCACACTAGGTGGATCCATGTGTGGTTTGCTTAGAGGAATAGACATGCAATGGCACTGGGTGTGGTTCATGAAAAGAACAAACATGGAATGACACTGGTGGATCCTTATGTGGTTTGTTTAGAAGAACACACATGCAATGACTCTAGCTGTGGTTCATGAAAAGAACACACATGCAATGACACTGGTGGATCCATGTGTCATTTGTGAAAAGAACAGACATGCAATCACACTGGTGGATCCATGTGTGGTTTGTAAGAAGAACACACATGCAATGAGTCTTGTTGTGGTTCATGAAAAGAACACACATGCATTGACACTGGTGGATCCATGTGTGGTTCATGAGAAGAACAGACATACAATCACACTGGTTGTGGTTCATGAAAAGAACATACATGCAATGACATTGGTGGATCCATGTGTGGTTTGTGGAAAGAACAGAGATGCAATGACTCTAGCTATGGTTCATGAAAAGAACACACATGCAATGACACTGGTGGATCCATGTGTGGTTCAGGAGAAGAACACACATGCAATCACACTATGTGGATCCATGTGTGGTTTGTTTAGTGGAACAGACATGCAATCACTCTGGTTGTGGTTCATGAAAAGAACACACATGCAATGTCACTGGTGGATCCATATGTGGTTCATGAGAAGAACATACATGTAATCACACTGGTTGTGGTTCATGAAAAGAACATACATGCAATGAAACTGGTGGATCCATGTGTGGTTTGTGGAAAGAACAGACATGCAATGACACTAGTGGATCCATATGTGGTTTTTGGAAGGAACACACATCCAATGACTCTAGCTGTGGTTCATGAAAAGAACAGGCATGCAATGACACTGGTGGATCCATATGTGGTTTGTGGAAAGAATAGACATGTAATGACTCTAGCTATGGTTCATGAAAAGAACATACATGCAATGACACTAGTGGATCCATGTGTGGTTCATGAGAATAACACACATCCAATGACACTGGTGGATCCTTATGTGGTTTGTGAGAAGAACATACATGCAATGACACTGGCTGTGGTTCATGAGAAGAAGACACATGCAATAACACTTGAGGATCCATGTGTGGTTTGTGAGAAGAACACACATGCAATGACTCTAGTTGTGGTTCATGAAAAGAACGCACATGCAATGACACTGGTGGATCCATGTGTGGTTTGTGAAAAGAATATACATGCAATCACACTGGTGGATGCATATGTGGTTTGTGAGAAGAACACACATGCAATGACACTGGTGGATCCATGTGTGGTTCATGAGAAGAACACACATGCAATGACACTGGGTGTGGTTAATGAGAAGAACACACATGCAATGACACCGGTGGATCCATGTGTGGTTTGTGAAAAGAACAGACATGCAATCACACTGAGTGTGGTTCATTAAAAGAACACACATCCAATGACACTGGTGGATCCATGTGTGGTTCATAAGAAGAAAACACATCCAATGACACTGGTGGATCCTTATGTGCTTTGTGAGAAGAACAGACATGTAATGGCACTGGCTGTGGTTCATGAGAACAACACACATGCAATGACATTGGTGGATCCATGTGTGGTTTGTGAGAAGAACACACATGTAATGACTCTAGGTATGGTTCATGAAAAGAACACACATGCAATGACACTGGTGGATCCATGTGTGGTTCATGAGAAGAACACACATGCAATGACAATGGGTGTGGTTCATGAGAAGAACAGACATGCAATGACACTGGTGGATCCATACGTGGTTTGTGGAAAGAACAGACATGTAATGACTCTAGCTATGGTTCATGGAAAGAACAGACATGCAATGACACTAGTGGATCCATGTGTGGTTCATGAGAATAACACACATCCAATGACACTGGTGGATCCTTATGTGGTTTGTGAGAAGAACATACATGCAATGACACTGGCTGTGGTTCATGAGAAGAAGACACATGCAATAACACAGGTGGATCCATGTGTGGTTTGTGAGAAGAACACACATGCAATGACTCTAGCTGTGGTTCATGAAAAGAACACACATGCAATGACACTGGTGGATCCATGTGTGGTTTGTGAAAAGAATATACATGCAATCACACTGGTGTATCCATGTGTGGTTTGTGAGAAGAACACACATGCAATGACTCTAGTTGTGGTTCATGAAAAGAACACACATGCAATGACACTGGTGGATCCATGTGTGGTTCATGAGAAGAACACACATGCAATGACACTGGGTGTGGTTAATGAGAAGAACACACATGCAATGACATTGGTGGATCGATGTGTGGTTTGTGAAAAGAACAGACATTCAATCACACTAAGTGGGGTTCATTAAAAGAACACACATCCAATGACCTTGGTGGATCCATCTGTGGTTCATGAGAAGAACATACATCCAATGACACTGGTGGATCCTTATGTGGTTTGTGAGAAGAACAGACATGCAATGACACTGGCTGGGGTTCATGAGAAGAACACACATGCAATGACATTGGTGGATCCATGTGTGGTTTGTGAGAAGAACACACATGCAATGAATCTAGGTCTGGTTCATGAAAAGAACACACATGCAATGACACTGGTGGATCCATGTGTGGTTCATGAGAAGAACACACATGCAATGACAATGGGTGTGGTTCATGACAAGAACAGACATGCAATGACACTGGTGGATCCTTATGTGGTTTTTGAGAAGAACTGACATGCAATGACTCTAGCTATGGTTCATGAAAATAACACACATGCAATGACACTGGTGGATCCATGTGTGGTTTATGAAAAGAACAGACATGCAATCACACTAGGTGGATCCATGTGTGGTTTGTTTAGAGGAACATACATGCAATGACACTAGGTGTTATTCATGAAAAGAACAGACATGCAATGATACTGTTGGATCCTTATGTGGTTTGTTTAGAAGAACACACATGCAATGATTCTAGTTGTGGTTCATGAAAAGAACACACATGCAATCACACTGGTGGATCCATGTGTGGTTTGTGAAAAGAACAGACATACAATCACACTGGGTGTGGTTTGTGAAAAGAATAGACATACAATCACACTGGTGGATCCATGTGTGGTTTGTTTAGAAGAACACACATCCAATGACACTGGTTGTGGTTCCTGAAAAGAACACACATGCAATGACACTTGTGGATCCATGTGTGGTTCATGAGAAGAACACACATGCAATGACAATGGGTGTGGTTCATGAGAAGAACAGACATGCAATGACACTGGTGGATCCTTATGTGGTTTGTGAGAAGAACTGACATGCAATGACTCTAGCTATGGTTCATGAAAAGAACACACATGCAATGACACTGGTAGATCCATGTGTGGTTTGTGAAAAGAATAGACATGCAATCACACTAGGTGGATCCATGTGTGGTTTGTTTAGAGGAACATACATGCAATGACACTAGGTGTGATTCATGAAAAGAACAGACATGCAATGATACTGTTGGATCCTTATGTGGTTTGTTTAGAAGAACACACATGCAATGACTCTAGTTGTGGTTCATGAAAAGAACACACATGTAATGACACTGGTGGATCCATTTGTGGTTTGTGAAAAGAACAGACATGCAATGACACTAGGTGTGGTTTGTGAAAAGAACAGACATGCAATCACACTGGTGGATCAATATGTGGTTTGTTTAGAGGAAGAAACATGCAATGACACTGGGTATAGTTCATGAAAAGAACAGACATGCAATGATACTAGTGGATCCTTATGTGGTTTGGTTAGAAGAACACACATGCAATGACTCTAGTTGTGGTTCATGAAAAGAACACACATGCAATTACACTGGTGGATCCATGTGTGGTTTGTGAAAAGAACAGACATGCAATCACACTGGGTGTGGTTTGTGAAAAGAATAGACATACAATCACACTGGTGGATCCATCTGTGGTTTGTTTAGAAGAACACACATGCAATGACACTGGTTGTGGTTCCTGAAAAGAACACACATGCAATGACACTGGTGGATCCATGTGTGGTTTGTGAGAAGAACAGACATGCAATCACACTGGGTGTGGTTCATGAAAAGAACACACATGCAATGACACTGGTGGATCCATGTGTGGTTTGGGGAAGGAACACACATGCAATGACTCTAGCTGTGGTTCATGAAAAGAATAGACATGCAATGATACTGGTGGATCCTTATGTGGTTTGTTTAGAAGAACACACATGCAATGACTCTAGCTGTGGTTCATGAAAAGAACACACATGCAATGACACTGGTGGATCCATGTGTGGTTCATGAGAAGAATAGACATGCAATCACACTAGGTGGATCCATGTGTGGTTTGTTTAGAGGAACAAACATCCAATGACTCTAGCTGTGGTTCATGAAAAGAGCACACATGCATTGACACTGGTGGATCCATATGTGGTTTGTGAAAAGAACAGACATGCAATCACACTGGGTGTGGTTCATGAAAAGAACACACATCCAATTACACTGGTGGATCCATGTGTGGTTTGTCGAAAGAACAGACATGCATTGACACTGGGTGTGGTTCATGAAAAGAACACACATGCAATGACTCTGGTGGATCCATGTGTGGTTTGTGAAAAGAACAGACATGCAATGACACTGGTAGATCCATGTGTGGTTTGTTTAGAGGATCAAACATGCAATGACACTGGGTGTGGTTCATGAAAAGAACAGACATGCAATGACACTGGTGGATCCTTATGTGGTTTGTTTAGAAGAACACACATGCAATGACTCTAGTTGTGGTTCATGAAAAGAACACACATGCAATGACACTGGTGGATCCATGTGTGATTTGTGAAAAGAATAGACATGCAATCACACCTGGTGTGGTTCATGAAAAGAACACACATCCAATGGCATTGGTGGATCCATGTGTGGTTTGTGAGAAGAACACACATGCAATGACTAGCTGTGGTTCATGAAAAAAAATGACATGCAATGACACTGGTGGATCCATATGTGGTTTGTGGAAAGGACAGACATGCAATGCCATTGGTTGATCCATGTATTTCATTGTACAAGACACTCACTTTCCTTTTTTATACTACTCAGTTTTGCCCTTGGTTTTTTGATACTACTTAGTTTTGCCCCCCTCTCTCTATCTTTTGTAGAAGCCCAAACATGTGCTCACTCTGTCTGCTACTCCCTGATTGGTTGTCATAGTTGTCATGCAGATCGTGCGCACTAACCGTTGATTCTGTGTGATCCAATGATGATCATTGCACACGTCGTGCCCTTCACAGTACATCGTGAGATAGCATGGACGTCTCCCTCAGCGAGACTTCTACAAGAAGGAACATGATGCCGTCCATGGAAAAAGTCGTCGAGCGGTCATGTCATGTTTAATCAAGTCTGAAAAGCCTACTATTGCTACTACTATGCCACAACACATGCGTCATCGAGTGCACGGTCGTTGATGGACAGCTGCAATTTATTGCCACTTGATTTTAATAAGACATATCCCATTTTTTACGCAGTGGCTCTCAATCTCACTTCCAACTGGGCCCCGCCGTAAGAAACTTGCACGCGCTAGCCGGAGGCCGAAGAGCTGAGCTCGACGAGACCTAACGTCTCCGCCTTCATCGAGTCACTCGTAGTCATCAACACATCCCTCTACCCGATCTAGCACAACCACACAAATCTCGCCGTACAGCCACCTACCTTCCCCTCTGCATTTCCACTTTTAACTATCGCCAACTTTAGGGCCGTGTCAAACTTTGTACATAGAAATTGTGTATGCGCCCTTTGCATGCGGCTCAATACAGAACTGCCATGCATGGCCCGACAAAAAAATGTGACGTCCCGTGGGTGTGTCACGGTGCACGGTGCAGTAGACTGCACGGCGTGTTGCACGGTGGTGCAACAAAATGTGCCTTGCTTCCATCCACCTTAACTATAGAGCCCCTCTCCACACACCCACTCTCACTCTCGCTCACTCTCTCCACGCAACCCTCTCCACTGTCCCACCAGCATCCGCAAACTCCCGAGAATACCCCGTCCGTGTCGACGATGGCGAAGGAGGATAACATGGCCATCGTCGCCTCCGAGGCCGCCGGTGAGGAGGCCCCCGTCTCCTCGCCGGTCCCCCTTGACATGTTGAAAGCAGCCGCCGTCCCTGTCCAGGACCTAGTCGAGGCATCGATGGCAGCCACCGTTCCCGTCCAGGCCCCCGTCCCCGCTAGCGACGGAGTTACGGAAGAGGAGCCCCCCGCCGGCGAGGAGGCCCCCGTCGGTCACAAGCAGATCAAGCACTTCTCGGGCACCTACGATCCAGATAAGTACATCGCTCTACTGAACCCCTACGACACCGACATCGACGACCCATGGTCGGAGGTAACTAGGGCTTGCTCCCCTCCCCTGGTTCTTCTATCATTCCCATCATTGGATGCTAGATCTTGGTTTATTAGGATTCGCTTGTTCGCATTTTGATTGCTTGATCTTCTTACATCATCTACTCCCCAATTTTACTTTTCTTCCAATAGGTTTCCGGCAGCAACGTCTGCAGCGATGACAAGTCCATGCACACCAAGACTCGTCAGGTGCTGAGGAGGCTGTAGGCCGGCCAGTACGACGCCTTCTTCAAGGGCAGCTACTGGTGCTGCCCCTTCTGCAAGGGGATCGCCTTCTGCTGTGTGAGTCTCGCCGACGGCACCGACTTCAACTCCTTACTGAAGCATGCAGAGGCCATGGGCTTCAGCATCCACAAAGGCGGCGAGCGCGAGACCATGAACATCAACGACTATATCGTTGAACAACGGGCTCTCGGCATTCACCTCCGAAACCTCCAGCGGGTGGCCATAAAAGAGGGTCGCATGCCTCCAATCAGGCCCAAGGCCCACAATATCAAGGGACTGGGCAGCAAGAAGTGGAGGAAGCGCCGTAGGGAGGAGGCGCAGGCGCGGGCGCTTGAAGGCCTTGAATGTGCCTGCAGCTGCGGCTGCTGCTGCTAAGCAGCTTCTTTTGATTTTCTATATTTTGCTTGCATCCTATTTTTGGCTAAATGCATCGAACCTCATTAATCAACCTACTTTCTATCGCTATATCCTATTTAGCTATGCACAGCTATATCTACATTTGTTTTGTTTTCTGAATAAATGTATTCTGCCAGGTGTGATTTGCTGCTCTAGATTTGCTACCTGATCGGAGGCAAAAAAGAGGTCCAAAAGGGAACGAATTATCAAAGAGAGAATCTTCTCTAGATTTGCTACCAATTTGGGCAAAATGAAACATATCTATTTAGCGAGAGAGGAAAAGGGTACTCTTTCAAAATGCCAGTTAACGAGCTACCATCTTGACAAGCTACAAGACACATACATAAACATAACACAAAGAGGGTTAAATTTATTTTACTACTCTCACTTGAGGCGCTAGACATCTTGATAAGATAACTGAGTTCCACAAAATAGAAACATAACACTGAGAAGTAAAATTTAATTCACTTCTCATCAGCCCACTTGAGGCATTTGCCATCGTTCCTAGGCGACCAACTGCGATCATTCCAGGTGGATCTTACATTATTGGCACTCCACAACTCACGAAATGCTTCGTCCCACCTGGGATCTGACTTGCCTTCCCTATCTTCAGCGTCCTGCGACACAATTAGCAGTGCATCACAGACCTGATTATTGCCACTAGAAGATGCAACCTCTCTATCAGTTGCTTCTGCTTCAGCTGCAAGCTCTCTTTCAGCTACTTTTGCAGCCTCTCTGTCAGCTTCTTCAGATGTAGCCATTTCCTTTGTATATGCAGCTTCAAACTTAGATATTCTGCATTTTCTACAAAGGGCTCCCCTAAGATCGTCTTCCCTCTTGCAAATAGGGCAAAACACGAGGTAACGTAGAAAAAATGGATCTTCTTGTACAATTGGTAGGTCACGTAAGCATCTATGGCTGCATACTTCAGGTTTATATCAGACAACAGACACTCGTCCCAGAAATCGTGCCTATCCGTAGGGAAATCTTCCTTCATTCTGTCATACGACTCATCGAGGATTCTAGTTGCGAGTGATGTCATTCCATCCTTCCTCGAGCCCCCTAGGATCTTGACAAGATGTTGAATATCGATCCAGTTGTGCACAGGAATTATAATTCCCTCTTGATAAAATTTCAAAAAATCAGTTGTATTGTCGACAGTGCAGAAAACAATCCCCTTTTCTACAAGGAACTGGCGCAACGCTGGACAATTCCTGTCAGTCCTGAAAGTATGTAGTTTGTCATCACTAAAATTTGTAACTACAAATATTTTGTCAATGCAAGATCATCATCTGAATATAATTTTGAAAAGTTTAGTAAATGCAAGATCAAGACTCTCAACATTGTCTTGTCATAATTTATCTGGTCCCAAATAAAATCCCGTAGTTGCAAGATAAGCAAATGGATAAAGAACAATAGGAGAAAACTCTAAAAGGGTTAGCTACAGAGAGCAGATCTACAAACTGGGAGAGGTGGTAGACGAGGACGTGTTTCCTCATGGCCAGTTGAACGACGGTGACTTCACTCCCTTCATATGGGTGCTCCAGCGTGTACTCGAGGTCCAATCCCACAAACTTGTCCTCCTCTTTCTCAAGCCAACCATCATACATCATCAGGACATGCACCACAGTCTCCTCCTCGTTGGTGTATACAACGTCTATCTTCTTATTGTCATGGGTAGTGAAGCTTGTCTCTAGAGTGCGACGACCTTCCATGGCGGCAAGGAGAAGACGGGAAGAAGACAGATGACAGGAAGAAGAAGAAGAGTGGTTTTTGCGAGGCAGGGGAACGGTGGAACCATCAATGCGCTTTTAAGGTAGTGGTTAATGACGGGGATGGAAGTCCAAGGAGAGACGCGTGGCGGTGGTTGTTCCAGCTTCTGAGTAAACAAAAAATAATTATAACGCTGATACATGTGCCCTGTTTTGTCACGTCAATACACTGGGCAGGGGGTGTTGTCCTATCCATTGTGCCATCGCTACAAGCCTACATGACAGCCACCCCGTCTAAGTGACGGGAGCGACATAACGGCGAGAACTGACAGGAGGGGCCCAACTTGATGGCCGTTAGCCTGATATTTTGTATTGAAATGTAAAGTTAAATTCATGCCGAAAAATACCCTCTGAGTATTTGGCACGCCAACTTTGGGCAACGCAGCTGATTGTAAGCAACTTGGGTATCGCGTTGCCTGGCCACCCCAACTTTCGGGCCGCAAAATGATATTCTCTTCTTAGAGGGCCTGTAAATCATTCCTAAAACTTACAGCTTGGTTAGATAATTTACCAAGCATAGTATCATGGTTCTCTGTTATTTTAACAATAATATTGTTTTGTTCATTTTGTGAGTCTATAAAAGACTTAAGTGTTGCTTGGAGACTACCATTACTAGTTCCCATGTTATTAGAGTTACCTGCAGGATTAGAATAATGTTTCTGAAAATTAGGATTATAATTTTTCTTCCAAGCAGGGTCATAAATCATTACGAGTTATGAAGTCTATTTCTTCAATATTAGTTTCGGGAATAGCTCTTACCTGGGTTTCCTTACCTTTGATGGCTAATATGAGCTCATCCAACTTAGCATTGAGTTCTTCATTTTCTTGTGGTGAGACGGAGTTCACCTTCTTCGTGTTCGGTCTTTCCACATACCATTGGGCATGGTTGTCTTGCATATTGTCTAGCAGCAGCTTTGCTTCGGTAATATGTTTACCCATAAATGTTTCTCCAGCTGCAGTATCAAGCATAGACTTAGACATAGGATTAAGAGCATTATAAAATAAATGGAGGATTAACCAACCTTCCATCCTATGGCTGGGATAGTTTCTTAAGCATTCTTTCATCCTCTCCCATGCAAGCGCTATTGGCTCACGCTCTTCCTGTCTAAAACTAGTAATATTAGATCTTAGTTGCATAGTCTTTGCTAGTGGAAACAAATTAGTCATAAATAAAGAAGTACATCCCACCCATGATGTAATAGTATTTTTAGGCGAATCTAGCAACCATTCTTTTGCTCTTCCTCTAAGAGAGAAAGGAAATAGACGCAATTTGACCGCATCGGGGTCAACATCTTTTATGCGCATCATATCACATATTTCAGTGAAATTATTCAAGTGCATACCTGCGTCCTCAACAACAGAGCCTCCAAATTGATTTTGTTGAACCAAACTTAAGTAATGGGGCTTAATTTCATAGTCATCAGCATCAATTGTTGGCTGAGTAATAGGAGTACGCAAATAATCATTATTGGGAGTGGCAAATTCCCTAAGATTCTTTTCAGCCATATTTCCTATGTTTTTTGGGTTTTCTTAAATAGAAACTTATGATAATAATAAAAACAAGAATTTAAAGACTAACTATTTTTTGGTTTTTCTAATAAAGACTGAAAGCAAACTAAAAATTAAAAACAAGAATTAAAACTAGCAAGGTTCCTACTAACCTCACCAAGGTAGCTATTGCTTCCTCGACAACGACGCCAAAAAAGGGTTGATACCTTCGATTCGGATTACGGATGTAGTATAGATCTTTTTCCTTAGTAGACCTAGGTTTATCGAATCCTCGGGAAGCAGAAGCGTAGTGAAGTTACTTTAACGGACCTTCGGCAGTTTTAGAATTCCTTTTGTGTTTTTACCGGAACAAGAGTTTGCGTCTTTTTGTTGTTGTCTATGATGGAGAGGGGGCCTAGGGCGTTCGGTTTCACCTGTAGCTGTGCAAAACATCTGATGGGAATAAAAGATAGAAATAAAGTATGCATGTAATTGTTAGAGCAAGATAAATTATATGTGGGCAGTGCATCCATAATTGCTATTGCCTCTGCAACCGCTTATAGCAAAAACCTACTAGTCTCATCCATAGAAGAAATAGAACTAATGATATGCATAGTGATGTCACCGTTAATCCCAGGTAAATCCCTCACATACAGCCATATTACCCTTTCTATCAGTAGGGTTCCCAACCTGCAGATTAGTCATTACTCATACTCCCTATACCTGGCTCAATCCTCAGGCCTTGGGTACCTGACAAGTCCTTAGATTGAGGCAAAATAGGATACAATAATCAACATGTCATACAAACAAATACATGATCCCATCTATGATAAATAACATGCACAAAAAGCTACATGGCTAGGCCGAAGCCCTTAGCCCAAGGAGAATTACTCACAAATAGAGATGAGATCAAAGATCATAAACATTGTAGTAGAAATCATGAGATTGATAGCAAATAGTCTTACAATGTCGTCAATCGAAGAAGAGATCTATTATTACAAGTGGTGGAATATGGCTATTGTGGTGGAGAGATTAGATCTAAGTCTATTCCTCCGGCATCTCGTCGGTGTTGTGGATGGAGATCTAGGGGGTGGCTGATGGTTTCTGCGAGCGCATGTTTCTCATCGCTCGAGGTCTCTTTATATAGGGGTCCCTTCATGAAAGTTGTTTTGTATGACCTAGCGGCATCGATGGAAACTATACGGCCAGAACTATACGGCCGGAATTTTATTCCGATCGTATAGTTGGTCATTAAAGCGTCTGCCTTCGATCCACGACTCCTGATTTCTTCTGGTTGTTGGAAATCTTGTATCTTTGACTTTAATGTAGTGATTTCCATCAAAAAATGTCATTATCTGCGCAGGAAATAATAGAAAGAAAGGATTGCATACCCCTTTGAATAATAGGCATTAGTGCCAGGGTTTAGAGAGATATTTCATCAGAAATGTAAATAATATCTAGTTTAAATGTGGACATAGATGGCTATATTTCAGAGTCATCATGCACCTTGTGTTGGGAATATGCCCTAGAGGCGATCATGTATGATGTTATTCCCAATGTATTTATAAAGTTATTGTCCATGTATGAACTACTGATATGTATCATTGAATATGTGATTCAGTTGTGGAACTCTATATTCATGTTGTTCATACTAGTTGTCCTTGGTCGTTGAGGTTGTGCTGGACACACAACTTAGACTAATGTGAAAGTCGGTTGATGACTCGGTTCCACTTGTCATGGGCATGGTGATGCTATTCCGACTTCCACTGATTCAGCTAAAGAGTTTAGCAAATCGAACTAGCCCACAATTGACATGGAATGAGTATGTTGTCATTTGTATTCTCAAGCAATGGAATCCTTCGACCTGGGGTGATCGCACGATCCGAGTTGTGGATCGCTAGCTTAGGCCCTATCAAACACTATTTCGTAAATCAGCAGTTATAAAGGTAGGGTTTGGGTTGGTTGTGAAGCAAGCTGCGTGACGTGGATTACCAAGATGGGATTTGCCCCTCTGTAATGGAGAGATATTCTCTGGGCCCTCTCGGGTGATATGATTTGGTAGCATGGCCACACGCGACGTAGTTAAGTGTTAACCAAGGAGTCGTACTAAGTGTTAGTCCAGTGAATTGTATATCATGGAACGAGAAGAGAGAGTCGAGCTATTAAAGGAATGGCAACAACTCGCCTATAGCTTAACAAGATATATCGTGAGGCAAAGGGACTAGGACGAAAGTCACACTGAGAAAATGTTTGTCTTCTGACTTTATGGCGCTTGGGAGTTGGCACGTCTTGCTAGAGACCGCTACCAGCTATCGACTCGGAGTAGTGACTCGTGTCATGTCCAGGTGTACGTGAACCTACAGGGTCACACACTTAAGGGAAAGGAGCCCATGTGGATTCGGTCCATGTGGAGATTGGGGTATGGCCTAGATGGGCCTCAAGCATTGAGCCTAACTAGGAGTGTATATAAGTGGAGTGACAAGGGATTTTCCCTGACCTAGCCGTCACTTTCTCCACTCCTATTTCGGGCTAGATAGGATCTAGCAGTCCTCTCCCCGGAGCTCCTTCATGTATGTGTGGATACCGGTAGAGGCGTTGCTGTTGGAGATATGCCCAAGAGGCAATAATAAAGTGGTTATTATTATATCTTTATGTTTATGATAAATGTTTACATCCCATGCTATAATTGTATTAACCGGAAACATTAATACTTGTGTGTTTTGTAAACATAAAAGAGTCCCTAGTAAGCCTCTTGTTAAACTAGCTTGTTGATTAATGGATGATCATGGTTTCCTGATCATGGACATTGGATGTCGTTAATAACAAGATCATATCATTAGGAGAATGATGTGATGGACACACACCCGTAGTAAGCATAGCATAAGATCAAGTCATTAAGTTCGTTTGCTATAAGCTTTAAAATACATAGTAACCTAATCCTTCGACCATGAGGTTATGTTAATCACCATCACCGGATGGGTACTTTGATGACATCAAACGCCGCTTCGTAACTGGGTGGTTATAAAGGTGACATTGGGTATTCTGAAAGTATGTGTTGAAGCGCATGGACCAAGATTGGGATTTGTCCATCCATATGACGGATAGATATGCTCTGGGCCCTCTCGGTGGAATGTCATCTAATTAGCTTGCAAGCATGTGACTGGGTCACAAGGGATGACATAACATGGAACGAGTAAAGAGTACATATCAGCAACGAGGTAGAACTAGGTATGGAGATACCGTCGATCAAACATCGGATAAGTAGAGTATCACGTGACAAAGGGAATTGGTTTCGTATGTTAATGGTTCTATCGATCACAAAGTCATCATTGAGTATGTGGGAGCCATTATGGATCTCCAGATCCCGCTGATGGTTATTGATCGGAGAGGTGTCTCCATCATGTCTGCATATTCACGAACCGTAGGGTGACATACTTAAGGTTCGAAGTTGTTCTAAGTAGATATGGAATGTGCGTTGGAGACCGAATGTTGTTCGGAGTCTCGGATTGGATTCAGGACGTCACGAGGAGCTCCGGAATTGTCCGAGGAATAAGATTCATATATTGGGGATCATTTTCTAAGTTAGGAAATGTTCCGGAGTATTTGTATGGGGATTCTAGAAGGTTTCGGAATGTTTCGGAAGGTTCTGGAAGATTTCTTGGAGTTTACTTGAAAACCAAGAAAGGATCAAGGAATCCTTGTGGGGTAAGACAAGGATTCATGGGGGAGTAGGACTCTCCCCCCACCTCCTTGATCCGCCGGCCAAGGGAGAGGGGAGTCCTACAAGGACTCCACCTCCCCATGGTGCCTCCCTCCCATAAATAGAGGGGGTGGAGGCGCCACCCCCTTGCTCCCTTCCACTCCAAACCCTAGCCGCATCTCTCCTCCTCCTTCCCTCTGCTCTGGCTTAGGCGAAGCCCTGCAGAATTCTCTACTCCACCACCACCACCACGCTGTCGTGCTGCTGGGATTCCGTGGAGAGATCTACTACCTCCGCTGCTCGCTGGAACGGGGAGAGGAAGGTCTGCTTCGACTCCGCACGTGTGACCGACTGCGGAAGCGCTGCCGGAACGCGGCGCCGGAAGGATCGTCTACTCGATCTTGAGATCGGCAAGTGATCGACTACATCAACCACGAGATCCGAATCTCGTAACGCTTTCGGATCTACAAGGGTTAGTATAGATCTATCTCGTTGCACATGTCTAATAGATTAGATCTTGGCTTTTATCTAGATTAGATCTGGGTTTTGTTCGTTCTTGCGGTAGAATTTTTTTGTTTTCCATGCTACGAACCCATCAGTGGTATCAGAGCCGTATCTATGCGTAGATCTGTTGCACGAGTAGAACACAATGGTTTTGTGGGCGTTGGTGCTCGTGCCGTCTTTTGCTTTGTGTACTTTGCATCTTGCGGTATGGTGGGATGAAGCGGCTCGAGCTAACCTTACATGTCATCGCACATGAGACTTGCTCCACGCTTGACGTGTAACTTGCTTTGCACAAGTGGCTTTGCGGGTGTCTGTCTCTCTCACCATAGTATAGATCCAATTTACACTTTGCAACTTGATAGCACTTGTATCAACGTTGTGGTTCAGTTTCGTAGGTAAGATCCGTTCTTATTAGAAAGCCTCAAGCCACGTAAAACATGCAAAGAAAATTAGAGGCGTCTAACTTGTTTTTGCAGGGGTTTTGTGATGTGATATGGCCATCATGTGATTGTGATTATATTTGATGTATGCAATGATCCTTGTTGTAATATGGCAACCGGCAGGAGCCTAATGGTTGTCTTCAATTATGTTAAGACCTGCATGTCTATTCATCTTGTAATAGCTTTGTTCCAAGTAGTTGTAATAGTTGCTAGTGATGATGGACAACCATGAAGCGGCGCCACTGACCTTGACGCCATGCTGGTGATGATGGAGATCATGTCCGTGCTTTGGAGATGGAGATCAAAGGCACAAGAAGAAAGGGCCATATCATATCACACTAATTATGAATTGCATGTGATGTTAATCCTTTATGCATCTTGTATTGCTTAGATCGTGACGGTAGCATTATAAGATGATCCCTCTCACTAAATATCAAGTAATAAAGTGTTCGTCCTTAGTTGGCACCGTTGCTAAGACTCGTCGTTTCAAAGCATCTCGTGATGATCGGGTGTGATAGACTCTACGTGTGCATACAACGGGTGCAAGCCAGATTTGCACATGCGGAAACTAAGGTTAACCTTGACGAGCCTAGCATGTACAGACATGGTCTCGGAACACGGAATACCGAAAGGTAAAGCATGAGTCATATGGATGATATGATGAACATGTTGATTGTTCGCCTTTAAAGCTACATCATCTCACGTGATGATCGGACTTGGTGTAGTTGATTTGGTTCGTGTAATCACTAAAACAACTCGAGGGATGTTGTTTTGAGTGGGAGTTCATTTGTAATTTGGATTAGTCGAACTCAATTTATCATAAACACAATCAAAGTGAATTTGCATAGTTTGTTATAGTCATTGGCATCCGTTCACCACCTTACGCTTAGTTATAGTTGAGATAGTGGAACTGTAGAAATTCTGGATATTTACTTTACGAACTGGTATCGTATTGTTTTGAATGTCAATTTAAAGTTTATAAGTCCTATTGCAAACTTTCAGCAAACTCTATTTACTCCATGAAGTTTAATAAATAAGTATTAAATCAAGAGTAACAATTCCAGTGTTAGTATCTAATGTATCATGTTTTGCCTCCATGATTCTTGATACTCAAAAGATTGTTTTTAATATCAAGTTTATCTAAGAGCTGAAAGCAATGTTTCAGAAACCATCATATGTGAAAGGTATTGCGATATCTAAAACAATGTGTTGGTTACAACATGATAGAGTATACGTCCTCATATTTGATGAGAATTTGTGAAGGTTGGAGACGCTAGTCGTCCTAATCCTCCAAAAGGTTTTGAAAAAGAAACATTATACTCGCAATTCACCTTTATAAGCTATAGCAGCTTGATCATGAAAGTTGTCATGATAAGGATGAATAGAAGATGTAAGTAAAATGTTTACTACACTAAAAGATTACTAAAGAATGGATTTTTGAAAGAACACCAAACATTTGATGATGGTGATCCACCTCAAAGTGCAAGTCCAAAGGTATTAGTAGTTGACTATATACGCTTTGTACCATGTGTCATGTTGATGACACCACTGCTGATGTTGATAGATTCTTTTAAAAGAAAAAGAATTGCTGAAAGAAAATCTATAAAATATTTGGCAGAAAATAAAAGGTTGGAGATGTCCAACTTAGGCATATAGAAGATATACATGTTATGGTTATATTCCTTGCTTGTTAAACAATGTGGTTCTTAGGTATTGGATACCGGTATTGGATACCGAATTGGTTGGTATGAAGTGTCATACTGGACAACACAATTCATGAACTGCAATGGCCTAAGTAACTAGCAAGAGAAAATGTGATGATGTTCATCGAAAACAAACAAAGGGTTGTTGTGTTGCTCGTTAACATCAAAGCTTGCCTTCAAGATTTGTTTCAATAATTGTTATTTTGATCAGGTATTATAACGACAAAAGGTTGTTCAAATAATTACCGTATTCCATAATAGATGGATAATATACAAGTCTGGTAGGAGAAATAACGACCATAAAACTAATGCTAAAATGTCGCAAGACAAATGATTGAAAGATCATTTGCGAAGTGACATCGCCGTTTAAATTATATTGAAAGGATATATGAAGAAACTCCATGTTGATGGATTTCTGGAGTCTTTGATTTGGATCAAATGACGCTTGTGATACTTTCCTGGAGATAATTAAAACTCCGTTCGTAGGCCAAAAGAGGAACGGACGACTAACTGATTGGAATTTGTACATATTGATGTATATAGTCCATTATGTGTAGTCGTGGGCGATGGATTTCAACTTCATATATTTTCTCCGAAGATTTGAGTGACTATATGTATATACTTACTCAATAAGGAAGAAGTATGAAACATTTGAAAAATGTTCAAAGACTTTCAAGATGAAGTGGAAAATCATTGTAACAAGAAAATAAAAGAGTTTATGATTGTATCATAAAGAAAGATGTTTGAGTTACAAGTTTAGCAAAACACCTAAGATTTGAGGAATCGTTCCATGGATTTGCATTTCCCAAAACACCATAGGATTATGGAGTGTTCAAGATATGTAATGAAACCTTGTTTGACATGGTAAGATCAAAGCTGTCATTTATAAAACTGCCATTATATATTAAAGATTAAAGCTTTAGTGACTACCGCTTTTACACTGAAAAGAGCTCCATCGTGATCCGTTGAAATGACACCATATAAGTCATGGTTTGGGATAAAACCCAGGTTGTCCTTTCTTAAATTTTTGGTATGCTAGGCATAAGTAAAATGTTTACAACCAAAGTCGGATAAGCACGTCTTTGTAGGTTATTCCAAAGAATTTGTTGGGAATTTCTCCATAACACCGAGGACAAAAGAGTTTGTCGCTTGGAACGTCAATTTTCTTGAGAAGGAATTTTTCGTGAAAAGTTAAGTGGGAGGACAATAGAACTTTGATAAGGTTGTTGAACCTTAGCTATATGTGCTAAGTAGCGCAGCGCCGGAAAGTGTCCCGGTGGCGCCCACAATGCTCATGGCTCTCGTGATTACAAAAGGTGTGATCTCGGAGATTAGAGTTCCTATAGAACCGTGTGGGTCGGTAAGAATCAAATAGTAAGATTTCATAAGCAAGTCGTTATTGTTTTGACAATGATGAACCGACTACATGCAAAGAAGCGATGATGGGCCCTGACTCCATAAAATGACTAGAAGTCAAGGAATCCGTGATAGTATCCATACACGAGAAATCAAGTTTCTGAACTTAGAAGACCCTCCGGAAAGGCGTGAAGCCTATCGGTCGTGTTTGGATCGATAAAGAAATAGACATGGATGTTTCAAATCTATGAAATAGTCGACATGTCGGAAAGAGTTTACGACAATGTTCAAGGAATTGACTATGATAAGATTTGATCTTTCATAGCAATATTTAGTCTGGACGGATTAATGTAGCAACCACTACATATATTTTGGTATATGGTAGTTGAACAAACAAAACAAGTTCTTCTAATAGAATGGTTACCTAGGACGTGTACATGACACGATCCAAAGGGTTTTGTTAATTCAAAGGATGCTAAAAGAGTATGCAAAACTTCAATGGTTGAAGTGAGCATCGCGGAGTTGGAATCTTCACCGTGATGAAACCGTTAAAAGGTTTAATTTCATCAAAGACGATGAAGATGTTTGCATTTTGCAAGAAATTAAGTGGGAGCGCTAAGACATATTTCTAATACATTATGTGAAAGACATATTGTTGATTAGAAATAATGTATCTTTTATTGACATAGGTTAAGAATTTCATTTCGATGAAAGACTTAGACATAACTCAAGAATTAGGCATCAATGTCTATATGAATAGATTGAGGCGCTAATATGGTTTTGCCAAATGTACATAGATAAGATGTTGAATGAGTTCAATATGGAAACAACAAGAAAGGTTCTCGACGCACGGAAAGGACTAAATTAAGATTCAAGTGTGTTGACACGAGATTCAAGTGTTTTGACACTTGGTGAAATCACAAGAATAATTTGATCAATCATTCTTTGAGATGTACACATCCAGATATGTCCTATGCTCTAAATTTTATGAGCATATACCAGAATGATTCATAAGATGATCATTGGACAATAGTAAAGATATTCTTATGAGCTTTGGAAGAACTAAGAATATATCATGTATAAGTGACAAATAGTTAAAGGTAGTTCATTGAAAAGTGTTACATTGATACTAGTTTTGTCACAAGATACAAATTAAATTTATCTCAATTTAGACTATGGGTGGCACAATATAATGGAAAGGATGTTCCATGATGGATTTGGATGAGTTCCAAAGTTGAGATATTGTGACGGATACTACAACAAAAGGCTAAGTATATAACTGCTATAGTAGCAGCAAAGGAGGGCATTTGTGTTAAGTAGTTTGTTATCAAACTAGGTGTGGTTCATAGCGGGATAATACTATGAAGATACATTGTATGACAATTGTATCAACATAATTTAATCCCAAGGAACTAAAGGTCTCACCAAAGGACCAAATTTATACAATTCCATCTCATTGGAGATGAGTAATGCGTAGAGACGCAAGGACATGCAAATACACACGGACCTGGAAGTGTCAGATCCGAAGATTATGTTTACCACTAGCAATAGTGTCTATACAACACCAGAAAGCCATAGGTGTTGAATGCACAAGTTTTTTTAACTAGATTATTGACTCTAGTGCA
The DNA here is from genome assembly GCA_910589775.1 of Avena eriantha. Lineage (NCBI taxonomy): Eukaryota > Viridiplantae > Streptophyta > Magnoliopsida > Poales > Poaceae > Avena > Avena eriantha. Next base: position 307,068,548 of record OU342743.1, read on the forward strand.
AGTGGGAGACTGTTGGAGATATGCCCAAGAGGCAATAATAAAGTGGTTATTATTATATCTTTATGTTTATGATAAATGTTTACATCCCATGCTATAATTGTATTAACCGGAAACATTAATACTTGTGTGTTTTGTAAACATAAAAGAGTCCCTAGTAAGCCTCTTGTTAAACTAGCTTGTTGGTTAATGGATGATCATGGTTTCCTGATCATGGACATTGGATGTCGTTAATAACAAGATCATATCATTAGGAGAATGATGTGATGGACACACACCCGTAGTAAGCATAGCATAAGATCAAGTCATTAAGTTCGTTTGCTATAAGCTTTAAAATACATAGTAACCTAATCCTTCGACCATGAGGTTATGCTAATCACCATCACCGGATGGGTACTTTGATGACATCAAACGCCGCTTCGTAACTAGGTGGTTATAAAGGTGACATTGGGTATTCTAAAAGTATGTGTTGAAGCGCATGGACCAAGATTGGGATTTGTCCATCCATATGACGGATAGATATGCTCTGGGCCCTCTCGGTGGAATGTCATCTAATTAGCTTGCAAGCATGTGATGGGTCACAAGGGATGACATAACAGGGAACGAGTAAAGAGTACTTATCAGTAACGAGGTAGAACTAGGTATGGAGATAGCGACGATCAAACCTCGGATAAGTAGAGTATCACGTGACAAAGGGAATTGGTTTCGTATGTTAATAGTTCTATCGATCACAAAGTCATCGTTGAGTATGTGGGAGCCGTTATGGATCTCCAAATACCACTGATGGTTATTGATCGGAGAGGTGTCTCCATCATGTCTGCATATTCACGAACCGTAGGGTGACACACTTAAGGTTCGAAGTTGTTCTAAGTAGATATGGAATGTGCGTTGGAGACCGAATGTTGTTCGGAGTCTCGGATTGGATTCAGGATGTCACGAGGAGCTCCGGAATTGTCCGGGGAATAAGATTCATATATTGGGGATCATTTTCTAAGTTAGGAAATGTTCCGGAGTATTTGTATGGGGATTCTAGAAGGTTTCAGAATGTTCCGGAAGGTTCTGGAAGATTTCTTGGAGTTTACTTGAAAACCAAGAAAGGATCAAGGAATCCTTGTGGGGTAAGACAAGGATTCATGGGGGAGTAGGACTCTCCCCCCACCTCCTTGATCCGCCGGCCAAGGGAGAGGGGAGTCCTACAAGGACTCCACCTCCCCATGGCGCCTCCCTCCTTTAAATAGAGGGGTGGAGGCGCCACCCCCTGGCCTCCTCCACTCTTGCCCTAGCCGCCTCTCTCCTCCTCCTTTCTTCTGCTCAGGCTTAGGCGAAGCCCTGTAGAATTCTCTACTCCACCACCACCACCACGCCGTCGTGCTGCTGGGATTCCGTGGAGAAGATCTACTACCTCCGTTGCTCGCTGGAACAAGGAGAGGAAGGTCTGCTTCGACTTCGCACGTGTGACCGACTGCGGAAGCGCTGCCGGAACGCGGCGCCGGAAGGATCGTCTACTCGATCTTGAGATCAGCAAGTGATCGACTACATCAACCATGAGATCCGATCTCGCAACGCTTTCGGGTCTACAAGGGTTAGTACAGTCTATCTCGTTGCACATGTCTAATAGATTAGATCTTGGCTTTTATCTAGATTAGATCTAGGTTTTGTTCGTTCTTGCGGTAGAAATTTTTTGTTTTTCATGCTACGAACCCTTCAGTTGCACGTGCGGCGTTGGAGACAAGGAGGTCTGTGGGGATCTGGACGTGCTGTACGGGGATCGTTCGGCAAGGCATCAATTAACGCGCTTCATCAATAATCCGCACATGTGCGTCTAGTGGTAAATCTCGTGGCCTATCACCTGAGTTGGATCTTGGGAGTACCGCGTAGGGTAAAAAGTTTTGTTTATCTTTGCGTGGCCCAACAGTGGTATCAGAGCGTTAGCTTCTGGTTTGAGGCTCGAGATCGTGCATATGTGATATGGTTGGTGTTAGAGTTGATCTAATTGCAGTTTTGGTGGTCAATCTATGAGATAGATCGGTTTTGTACAAAGTTGATTGGATCAACTGTACTCGGGGGAATGGATGATCTGGTTTCCGTGATCTAACTACTAAGGTCGTGGAATGACATACCCCTACCGGTCGGCTTCCGCCATCGGGTTAGACTGTGAAACATAGATCCGGATGCGGTGATCGAAGATCAAAGAGTTTGGTCGAAACGGAGTCCGAATCGGATTTGGATAAAATTGTTTTATCCGATGAAGAAATCCATGTCCGTACCACCGGCTTCGCCCTGTCGTAGCGCCTTAGATGTCGTTGCGAGTTTCACAATGCCGGTAGATATCGTATCTATGCATAACTTGTTTTTGCAGGATGATGTTATGAATGGTATGGCTTATGTGCATGTGATGTGTGTAATCCATATGTGATCTATGTATCACGGTTTTTGTCAGCCGGCTGGAGCCTAGGTGTTGTCATTTTATTGTATAACGACCTGCGTGTTGGATTCTCTATGTAATTTACATTACTAGCTAGTGTAGCTGTTTTGGAGAACCCGGATGACATGCAAGTCGATGTACAAGTCGACTACATGGTGTAAGGCAGCACGTGACAAGAGTTGACACGAGTCGAATTACAAGCTTTGTGGAGATGGAGATCGCCATACCATTTCACATTATAATTGCTTTATTGTGTGTTATGTTCATGTATCTATTTTACCTCTGTTAGATAGTTGGTAGAAAGTAATCCCTCAAAGAAGGTCTAGTCGGTTTCCCCTCCAGTGCTGCACCATCACAAGTCGGACATTTTTTGTAATGGGCTCATAAAATTGAGGTGCTATCAATTCTTTTCTACTAGGTGGGTTCAAGTCGGACTCTTACAGTGGAAGCACTCGGTAATCTAGACGGTTCAATCACAATGGTTGTGGTACTCGGGGAAAAGTCGGATGGGAGCTGGGGCATGTGATGCCACCCATCCAACATGAGTCGTATGAGATGCGATTGACAAGGAGTTGTCTACCTAGATCACTTGACAGCTAGCGGTGATGCTAAAGCTCACTAGTCGACTTGCTTATTTAGGATCCTGAATCACTAAGTAACCATCGGAGGGGTGTTGGTTCTAGTAGGAGCATAAGTATTAAAGTGTTTAATATGCTTGTTCTTTTATGGATACATGTCTTAAGTGTTTTTGCATATTTTTCTATTGTAGATCAATGGCACCTAGCAGTCTCCCTCAGATTTCCAGTTTTGCTTCGAGAACCATCTTAGAGAAAGATAAGCTAAATGGAACTAACTTCACTAACTGGTATCGTAATCTGAGAATTGTTCTCAAGCAAGAAAAGAGGGACCATGTCCTAGACAACCCACTTCCAGATGAGCCAAATGAGAATGCGAGTGTCGCAGCCATCAATGCCTACCGTAGGACTTGTGATGAGTCTACAGAGATTAGCTGTCTTATGCTTGCTCACATGGAACCGGACTTGTAGCAGCAGTTCGAGAATGTTGAGGCCTACGATATGATCGAAAGCCTCAAAAGTATGTTCTAGGCTCAGGTAAAGACTGAGAGGTATCAAGTCTCTCAGGATTTGTTGAGTTGCAAGCTTAAGGATGGCTATCCACTGAGTCCGCATGTGATCAAGATGGTTGGTTACGTGCAGTCTCTAGAAAACCTGGGCTACCCCATTAGCGAAGAGTACGCACGGACATAATTCTGAACTCTCTTCCTAGTGCGTATGGTCAGTTCATATCGAACTACCACATGCATGGTATGGATAAGAAGCTCACTGAATTACATGGGATGCTCAAGCAGGTTGAGGCGGATCTCAAGAAAGGTGTCACTCAAGTGTTGATGGTCCAGAATAAGGGTAAGTTCAAGAAGAGTTCTTGGACTAAGAAGAGAAAGAAGGCAAAGTTAGGAGGTAAGGCTGAGGACCCGGTCCAAAGTGCTTCCTCGGGGACTAAACCATCTCCTGTAGCCGGATCCACTTGCTTCTATTGCAAGACGGATGACCAAAGAAAAAGGAATTGCAGCAAGTATTTGGCTGATAAAGCTAAGAGTGGAGGTGTGACTTCCGGCTCAGGTACACTTGTTTGCAATGTTATAGACATTTATCTTGCCGATGCACCTGGTAGTTTTTGGGTATATGATACCGGATTAGTTATTCATATGTGTAACTCGTTGCAGGGATTGATAAGAACTAGCTAGTTCATGGTGAGAGGCGAGGTTGACATTCGAGTCGGCAACAAAGCGAGAGTCGCTGCATTAGAAGTCAGCAAAATGCAACTTCATTTACCTTCTGGATTCTTAATGGAGCTGAATAATTGTTATTATGTTCCAGTGCTTACACTACTAGAGAAATGCTTATGGATAGATTTATTATCAGTGGAGCATTTTTTTCAATATGCCCCATTGATAATTATCAGTAGCACATTTAAAAATATGCTCCACTAATATTTTGTTTAACCAATGGCGCACATCAAAAAAATGCGCCACTGATAATGTGGGCCCGGCACCCCGGAGGGCTGTGGACCAAACGTCAATGGCGCATATGGACATATGCGCCATTAATATATGCTCATCAATGGCGCATATGAATCCTCACCAAAGGCGTATCTTCCATAATATGCACTATTGATAATATGTGGGTTCCACCTGGACCCCACCACTCAGAAAGGTGGCAGTATTATCAATGACGCATATTGGAGATGCGCCACTAAGTTTTTTTTTTGCCAATAGCGCATTTTTTGCAAAATATGCGCCACCAATAAATATGCATGTATTCTGTAGCGCGCTAGTTTTCCTATTCTGAACTTTCTCTGATGGCTGTACTCTATTTCATAGATTATCATCACACAAATTGCACTTGACACTACAAGAAAACGACGCTTTTCTTTTCCTTTTTGGGCCAACGAGAATTACACTTGTCACCTATTGCAGGAACAATATATACACACAAAGTTGTACGTAGTCGAGCACTTGCGCTCCATCTTTTTCCTCGCGGGTGCATACACGCTCGAGAAAAATGGTTTTGTTTCGGTTTGAACACAGTCGTCTCTGGTCCATAAAATAAACTAAACGGAAATGAGACGCCTGCCCACTCTCTCCTTTCTTTTCCCCAAAACACAAAATGCACCAACCAAACGCAAAGACGCACCCGACCGAGCCTTGTCATCTCCCCAACTATAATCCCTCCCTGCCCTCTCCAGAGGCGGCGGCGGCCATGACGAGATCTGGCGGCGTCGCGCCGGGCTTGCTCACCAGCGCGCACGCGTGTTCGCGCCATCGAGCTTGCCCTACCGCCGGTCATTACGGAGATGGCGGCCAAGCTCCTGCCGCCGGTGACCGCCAGATCCCCGTATGCGCGTCATCCTCCACGACATGGTCGACAGAGCCGGCGGTGGCGGCACCCACCAGGCAGGACGAGATCCGGTGGCGTCACGCCGAGCTTGCTCGCCGGCGCGCGCGGCGCTCCGTCGAGCTTGCCCCAATGCGTCGCTCCTGCCGCCGGTGACCACGGAGATCCCCTTCCACGCGTCATCCTACACGACATGGGTGGTGCTGCTCCTCCTTCTCCTCTCTGTCGGCCGCTCATTCCCTCCGACCACCAACTACACCAAAACCCTAGCACCAGGGGATGGCACCACCGGCCTCCACCCCTCCTGCTATCTCTCCCGCATGTCGGCGTCCCCTGCTCACACGGATCAACCTCCTATACTTCCTAAAAGTATGAACAACTTTTCATTCCATTTTCCCTCCTACCTAGTGCAACGCGCCCCCCATGTACCTGGATTCGATTTTTACCCAGGTCCAACGGAGCTCCTGCCGATGTCCCCCTCCGGTAATGCTGCATCATGGCGTCCCCACCTCAGAAGGTCTAATCTGTCTGTGCGTCTAAGCCTCCAAGGTGGTGCAGCACTTGGGCTACGTTTGCAAAATTGTTGTTGTTCAGATTCGAAATTGCAAAATTGTTTTTTTGTCTAGATCTTCTCTGCTAGATTTGCTTGTACGTCGTCGATATTTGATCTCTAATCATGTCCAAAGCTAAGCTTCAGTGTGAAAACTTGATTGCCTTCCACTTCTTCTACCGACGTGAACTAGCTGCTGATACGGTTATCCATAATCGTGAGCTAACGGATCATTACAATGCAGGGTGATTTACTTTTGTCATTGCTCATACGCTCATGTGATATCACCCATTGCTTCCACCATCACGATCTCTATTTATTTGGCAAGATCAGACTGGATATAATCAAGCTCTTCTTGCTAATTGTGATGTGATCTCTTGGTTTTATAGCTCAGCTGGTCACTTGGATTTGATAATTTATATTTCAGAACTGGAGCACATCCAGCTACTTGTTGTTCTTGCCCTTCGCTTGAATGTTTGCTTCTTGCATTATCAGTTTTGAAAGTCGTACATTTTTGGGTTTGAAGCATATAGAGGAAGATGAGCTGAAGGGCGCGAAGCACGTGCATTGGGAGGCGGTGTTAGAGGGGAACATGGGGAGGACGAGACATTGGTGCAGCGCTTGGGCAACGTCCCGACCCTATCCTCTAGGGACTGGGATCAGGTGACATGCCTATGGCATGTCACGCTGTAACATTCCCCCTCCCATCTGCCATCCAAAGCCCATCCAAAGGCTACTAACGACCCAAGGCAAAAACTGCTCCCAGGAAATCCATCAAGCACAGATATTGCTTCAGACTTGACAGTTTTGAGACAGATACACCATAGAAACAGTAGCAGTACGTTGTATCATTCATAACAGTAAACTGGCATTCAAATTCAGACGAAATTCGCACATCCCATTCATCAAAATTTAAATTCAGACAACTCATTGGTCACAAGGAATTAGTGACAACGACCCAAGGTAAAAAGCCTTCCACGCTACAGTTTTCAGAAACTAGAGAATAGAAACAGAAACTCATTCATTTAACAGTACATAAAACAGTCATTTAACAGTACCACTTTGTTGAAATTCAGAAGGTCTTAATGTTCAAATTCTGCACCAAACAAGTGCCAACTGGAACAATGTTTCCAGAGTAGAAATGGCCAATTTCACTCACTTAGGCCCCAAAATGCTATAGTTAGCCCCAAAATCCTATCTAACAAGCTTGCATGCTAGAACAAATCATCATCGCCGCAAGGTGGAGCATTCAAGAGTTGGGTGAAACTGATGAGTGCATTGTTTTCTTGAAGCTCCAAATTTAGTCCTTTATTGTTGTTGTTGTCATTCTTCTCCACTTGTACTTGAGGTTGTACACCATCCCTTTTCTTTTGTTGCACTCCATCCTTTTTCTTTTGTTGCTGCCATTGAAAATCATAGTAATTAGTTTACAAATGAACCGCGAGAACATACCATGTTCCAATTTCAACATACCTTGACTCCCTTTTTTGTTGGTGCGGTAGCTTTAGATGGTTTCCGCTTCCCCTTGAGTAACTTATCAAGCCAAGTTATCTTTCTCCTTATGTTTGTTGACTGAACCTCTTTTTTCTTCAGCCTTGCAGAACTAAGCAACTCATCTATTTGTTGCACATTTGGGTCAACATTCTCCTTGTCTTTATATGGTTCATTCATAACACTATTGGGTGCACTGAGCAAATCCTCTATTTGTGGAGCAACATGATCAAGTGCACTTTCTAATAGCACACAACATTGTGGGGAGTTGGCGGCTTTATGGGCCATATTGTGAAATTTATGAGACAAATCCTTGTATCGAAGTTGAGCTTCTAGTTTTGGATTTTCTACCACCTTCCTTCCTTGCCTATCATGTATACTTCCATTGCGAGCTTCTCTAGTCCATCTCTTCAAGACATAATGTGTCGGTAATGTCTTTATATTCATCAAGTCAAGAACTTTTAGACCATGTCCACATAATATTCCTGTCCTATTGAACATTCCACAACTACATGGTTAAAGGATCGCCTATCACTATGCGCTCCTCCTCAAACTATAAATCAACATGGAAACTCGCAATAGCAACAGCAAATCTGTCATTTCCATCCAATACTCTACAACATGCAGCCATTGATCTTTCATACTCACCTTGGAAAGCTTCAAAAATGATCAGAGTATACACTTTGCTTGCTTCCACCAACATAGGAGTGGACATCTTCACTCTTGGTATCTTCTTTCTTGCATTAAATTCAGATTCCAATTCCTTTGTTCTTTTTACTTCCACTGTCCTCTCAAAATGCATCAAGAACCGAAGAATATGAAAATCTGATTTCAAATGATTTTTCAACGCATTTTTGAAGCTCTCGCTTAATTGTGTTCTTCTCACTCCCAAGCTGAAGACATCTCTCATATAACATTCAGCCCATTTTTCTTTCACCTTGTAGATACTATCTAACCAAGTTTGTTTATGCACTTTGAGCCTCATATTGTCAAATGCTTCTTCAAATGCCGCCTTGTCCTCATAGCCATACATACAAGCACCAAAATCTGTGAGAATATGAGGCTCTTTTTCTTCATCCTCCACTTCATCTTTCTCGTCGTCCTTCACTGGAGATAAATGTTTGACAGCATTTTGCATTATATGAAAGGTGCACAATCCATGATATGATTCTTTGAAGACCTTCTCTATGGCTTGTCCCATTGCTACATCTTGATCTGTATAGATAGTTCTAGGCTGCCTTCCATTATGTGCAGCTAGAAAAGTCTCAAAGAGCCATATAAATGAGTCACGTGTTTCATCGAACATCAATGCAGCACCAAAAATGGTTGTTTCTCTAAACTGGTTGAGCCCAAGAAAAATACCAAATGGCCTATACTCTTTGTTTGTGCCAAATGTAGTGTCAAATGTAACAACATCACCAAAGTGTGCATAGTCAAGTAGCATTTTTGCATCAACCCAGAATATGTTGGCTATATGCTCCTCACAATCCAACTGCAAATGATATTGGAATGATGGATTCTCGGTAATCTTGTCACGAAAAACTTCAACATACTACCAGCCTGTCCATAAGCCAACTCTCGCTGCCTCTTGCTTCGCAAATGATTCTTTTGATCACGACAAGTGTAACCAAGATTAAGCGGCCCACCAACTAGATGACAAGCAAACTCATGTGATTGTTTTGGCATAATTCCAGAATCATCGGCTGTTTCTATCTCAAAAGCTTGCAATTCTGAAATCTTTCTTTGTGATGCCAACAAGTGTCGGGTTTGTGGCAACTGAAGTAGGTGATTGTGTTCCAAATAAACTTCGGTGACTTCAAAACTGTGGCCACTCGATCAAATGTAACAATCATCTGAGCTTTACAATTGGTTCTTGTTTCGGCTCTAATACGCTTTGGCTCATGATCTGCTTGACTTTTTCTTCGATGGCCTTCGCTGGGACAAACAAATCTGCGTGAAGTAATGATCTTTGATCACATTTGCTTTTGATTGTGGATCTTATCCTCACATCAAATCCGATGTGACCCCCATAATCTACCCAGAACTCCCAAGCCTCATGTGAATCTCTGAACCTCATACCAACCTTGGGTATCCTCTTATCACTCTTTGCCATTGCACAACACACAACTGCACAATGACCAATTCTGCCAAATTCAAGAGAAAATAGTAACTAAATTAGGAAACACAAAATATATCTTACAAGATAGCAGTAAAAACACACACACACACATATATATATATATGATTTACTGGAACAAGATAAAAGCAAAGCAATTTATGTTCTCTGTCCAACGATGGAAATCTCAGATTTTCGAAATTATTATTATATAATGGAGGCTCACACATCGGCTTGGTTTGTACTACACGTCCTAGACAAATTTCTAACAAGAAAAAATAGCAAAGAAAATAACAGCAGACTAATCTAAAGGAAGAGGTTCAGTTGGAAAGAGGCAAACCTGATATGAGGCTGCTACGCTGCAGGCATCCACTAAAATATCAGGGAGCAGAGAGCTTGGTCTGGGCGACGTTCACTGAAGTTGGGAGCTCGGTTCGGGGCAGCGGTCCTCCCTAGCCCGTGGTCCTCCCTGGCCAGCGGCGGCGCTTCGTGGCTGCCTGATTTCACGGCGGCGACTGTTTTCCGAGATGCTCCTGCCTGATTCCCACAGCAGCGCAGCGTTGTCTATCCTCCGTGCCGGCGGCAGGCCCTCCGTTTCCCCGCCACAATTTCTTCCTGCACGCCAATTTTTCCCCTCCCGGTTTATTTCCACTCGCTGTTACTTTTTTACGAGGATGTGGATGCGGTGGAGAGCTATTTTGCCTTGGGTCACTGCTGGCCTTTGGATGGGCTTTGGATGGCTGATATGAGGGGGCATGTTGTAGCGTGACATGCCATAGGCATGTCACCTGATCCCAGTCCATCCTCTAGCGTGCTTGCCGGGAACAAGGCTGCTGCCCCTCATCCGGTGAGGCCTATCTGTCCATGTCTTCAGAGTCTTGTGGTGTATGTAGTGTAAAAAGACGATTTCATTGTCTTATGATTGGATCCCGCGTGCCGGCAATTGTAGGTTCATAAGTTTCCATTGGTTTGTTGTAGGGTTTGCAGTAATCTTTTTTCAGATTCGGAGCTTACAACGTATTCACAATTTCATATTTGTTTTATTCTGTAGATGTTCCAGCTTGTAATGATGTAGTTGCTAGATATGCTTGTATGTTGTTAAAATTGGATTTGTTTTCTTGTAGTACAGAACCAGGCTTGTTTATGAAAAGTGAAATCACATGCTTGAAACATATAGCAAACTTCTGTAATTTCATAATGCTTGAAAAGTTAAATCACATTTATATCTTCCTAAATTATGTGATAAAGTTTTATCTTGCTTGAAAGCAAGAATGAAGTGGCAAGAGAATTTCCCGTGTTTATGCTTTGCAATATACTTCTATTTCTCTTATGTCCTTCGCCATTAAGTTTGACTTCCTGGTTTCTTTCTTGTAGGCTCCTAAATTTGTTTGGGTTGCGTCATGCCAAAGGTTAGGCCCACCGCGGCCGCCGCCATTCATGTCCTCTTTGACATCGGCTAAATTATGTCCACTAATCCATGAAGTGTGTATGATCGTGCTCCCCGTCTTGCTCATCACCGCCAGTGCGTTGTACTCTACTCGGTCCTTTAGTAGTTTAGGACTTGGCTAATGATGATGATCAACTTGTTGTAATGTGTAATGTATGAGATGATGATCAACTTGTTGTAGACTTGTATAATATTCGGGCACTTTTCACTATGTCGGGTTCTAATTGATGTGATGATGTATAATTCTATCTATACTATTATGTATGTTTCTAAACTACTGTGTACATGTATAAATACCTGTATCTGTACCTGTATAAATACATGTATATGTACCTGTATAAATACCTAAGAGCCATGTATTCTATATACCTGTACAAATCATTAGTGGCGCATCATCTATTCAGCCAGTGGCGCATACAACATCAGTGGCGCATATGTAAATATGCTCCACTGGTAAAACATCAATGGCGCATATTATATATGCGCCACTGGTTGTACCACTATCAATGGCGCATATTTGACATGCATCATTGATACTTAAATATCAGTCATCATTGATACTTAAATATCAGTGGCGCAACACTAGTGGCGCATTCCATATGCGCCATTGATAGCAAAAAATATGCTCCACTGGTAAGTAATTCTCCACTAGTGTTAGTCGAAACATTATTTTTGCCTAATGTTTGATGAGACAGGGCTATGAGTCGAATATTAAGAATAATGCTTGTTCTTTGTATTTGAATGATATGTTTCATGGCTTTGCACCCGTCTAGGATGGGTTATTTATTTTGAATCTTGATGGTGAATCTGTCTATAATGTAAATGTGAAAAGGTTAAAACCAAATGATCTGAATATGACTTACTTTTGGCATTGTCGGCTTGGTCATATAAGTTGGAAACGCATGAAAGAAGCTCCATGATGATAGGACTCCTACTTCATTCGACTTGGAGTCGTTTGAGACATGCGAATCCTGCCTACTCGGCAAGATGACCAAGACACCTTTTGCAAAGAGTTGTGAAAGGGCGTCCGACTTACTGGGACTAGTACATAGTGATGTATGTGGCCCCAATGAGCACGACAGCCAGAGGTGGTTATGAGTACTTCATTACCTTCACTGATGATTTGAGTAGGTATGGATATATCTACTTGATGAAACATAAGTCATAAGCCTTTGAAAAGTTCAAGGAATTCCAGACTGAGGTACAGAATCAACTCGGCAAGAAAATAAAGTTTCTTCGGTCGGACCAAGGAGGCGAGTACATGAGTCATGAGTTTGATGACCATCTGAAGAGTTGTGGAATAGTTCCCCAGCTCACTCCACGAGGAATGCCGCAGAGAAACGGTGTGTCGGAAAGGAGGAATCGGACTTTGTTAGACATGGTAGGGATCAATGATGATGTCAGACAGGATCTGCCTTATCATTTTGGGGTTATTGTCTACAAACTGCAGCATTCACACTAAACAGAGTACCATCAAAGTCGGTAGATGAAGACACCGCATGAATATGTGGACTTGCACCAAGTCGAGTTGTCTTTCCTTAAGATTTGGGGATGTGAAGCATTGTCAAGTGACTTCAGTCAGACAAGCTTACGGCCAAGTCGGATAAGTGTATTTTCGTGGGGTATCCGAGGGCAACCTTGGGCTACTACTTCTACAACCGAGAAGAGGGCAAAGTGTTTGTCGCTCGGAACGGTGCCTTCCTGAGAAAGAGTTTCTCAATCGGGGAGTCAATTGGAGCATGGGTAGCTCGAAGAAATTCGAGAGGTACCATTTAGCAACGATTCGGCAAAAAACCTTGGAGGTTGAGCCGGTCATGGTACCTGAGCCGGCAACTGCACCCAACACTACGAAGATCGGCCAGATTGCGAAGTGTTGGTGATGTGTTGTTGTTGGACAGTGATGAGCCGGCAACTTATTCGGAAGTGATGGTGGGATCTGATTCTGAGTCATGGCTTGGATCCATGAGATCTGAATTAAAGTCCATGGATGAAAATCAAGTTTGGAACTTGGTTGATCTGACAGACGGTGCAAGACCCGTCGAGTGCAAATGGGTCTTTAAGAAGAAAACTGATATGGATGGAAATGTTTCTATCTATAAGGCACGGCTTGTCGCGAAGGGTTCCGACAAGTTTAAGGAGTTGACTACAGTGAGACTTTCTCTCTCATGGTGATGCTTAAGTTAGTTTGGATCATGTTAGCTATAGCAGCCTATTCGACTATGAGATATGTCAGATGGATGTCAAGACGGCTTTCCTTAATGGAAATTTAACCGAGGACGTGTATATGATACAGTCCGAGGGTTTTGTCAATCCGAATAATGCTGACAAGGTATGCAAACTTCGGAAATTCATTTATGGGTTGAAGCAAGCATCTCTCGGAGTTGGAACATTCGCTTTGATGAGGTAGTCAAATCGTTTGGCTTCATCAAGAGTGATCATGATTCTTGTTTATACAAGAAATTTAGTGGGAGCAAAGTAAACTTTCTATCTTATATGTGGATGACATATTACTGATTGGAAATGATGTCTAGATGTTGCAAGAGACTAAGGAATCATTTGAAAAGTGTTTTCAATGAAAGACTTGGGTGAGGCGACTTACATACTAGGAATCCAGATCTATAGAGATAGATCAAGGCGGCTCATTGGATTGAGTCAGAGTACATATTTGGACAAAGTGTTGAAGAAGTTTTCAACATGGAATCGTCTAAGAAAGGGTTCTTACCGATGTCCCATAGCGTAAAACTTAGCAAGACTCAATGTCCTTCGACAACTAATGAGCGAAATCGGATGAGTGCGATTCCGTATGCTTCTGCGGTCGGATATAGGGATGTAAGCGGCGCACCACTTAATCCCGCGTAATACCGTTTATTAGTAATCTAGTTCAATAAAATTTGCTTTTCCCAAAATATAGAACTAACAAGTTGAATAATGGGATTGCGGATGCCATTTAAGTGCCATTTACATCCCTAGTCGGATCCATCATGTAACACTATGATTTGTACTAGGACAAATGTTTCCTATGCTCTAAATGTTGTGAGCAGATACCAGGGCTGACCCTGGAGAGATCCACTGCAGCGGCTAAAAATATCCTCAAGTACTTGAGAAGGACTAAGGATATGTTCCTGGTTTGTAGGTGGAGTGAGGATGAACTTAGTGTAAGGGGTTACACGGATGCGAGTTATCTCACTGACTCGGATGATTCTCGTTTGCAATCCAGATATGTGTTTGTGATAAAGGAGGGGATGTGAGCTAGAAGAGTTCCAAGTAAGAGACGGTGTCTGTGTCTACGACAGAGGCTGAGTATATTGCTGCCTCGGAGGCGGCAAAGAAGCCGTTTGGATGAGGAAATTTTCTCATGGATCTTGGTGTGGTTGGTTCAGGGCTCATCCAGTCCATTAGACGTGTATTGTGACAAAAATGGTTTGCTATCGCACAAGCCAAGGAACCTAGACAACACTAGAAGAACAAACATATACTCATGCGGTACCACCTAATTCGCCAGTTCGTGGATCAAGGTGATATCAAGTTATGCAAGGTACACATGGATGCAAATATTGCGGATTCGTTCACAAAGCCGCTACCACAACCGAAGCATGAGGCGCACCTAAGAGCTATGGGCATTAGATGCCTAGACATGTGATGTCAGATGATTGACTCTAGTGCAAGTGGGAGACTGTTGGGAATATGCCCTAGAGGCAATCATGTATGATGTTATTCCCATGTATTCATAAAGTTATTGTCCATGTATGAACTACTGGTATGCATCATTGAATATGTGATTTTAGTTGCGGACTATATATTCATGTTGTTCATACTAGTTGTCCTTGGTCACTGAGGTTGTGCTGGACACACAACTTAGACTAATGTGAAAGTCGGCTGATGACTCGGTTCCACTTGTCATGAGCATGGTGATGCTATTCCGACTTCCACTAATTCGACTAAAGAGTTTAGTGAATCGGACTGGCCCCAGTTGAGATGCAACGAGCATGTTGTCATTTGTATTCTCAAGTAATGGAATCCTTCGACCTGAGGTGATAGATGATCTGAGTTGTGGATCGCTAGCTTAGGTCCTATCAAACACTGTCTGGTAAATCGGCAGTATAAAGGTAGGGTTCAGGTTGGTTGTGAAGCAGTGCGTGACGTGGATACAAACAAAGATGGGATTTGCCCCTCTGTAATGGAGAGATATGCTCTGGGCCCTCTCGTGTGATATGATTTGGAAGCATGGCCATGTGTGACTTGGTTAAGTGTTAACCAAGGAGTCAAACTAAGTGTTAGTCCAGTGAATCGTATATCAAGGGATGGAACAACTCGCCTATAGCTTGACAAGATATATCATGAGGTAAAGGGACTAGGATGGAAGCCACATTGAGAAAAGGTTTGTCTTCTGACTTTACAGTGCTTGGGAGTTGGCACGTCTTGCTAGAGACCGCTACCAGCTATCAAACTCGGAGTAGTGACTCGTGTCGTGTCTAGGTGTACATGAACCTACAGGGTACACATTAAGGGAAAGGACCCATGTGGATTCGGTCCATGTGGAGATTGGGGGTATTGCCTAGATGGGCCTCAAGCATTGAGCCCAGCTAGGAGTGTATATAAGTGGAGAGTGACAAGGGATTGTCCCTGACCTAGCCGTCACTTTCTCCACTCCTATTTCGGGCTATAGACAGGATCTAGCAGTCCTATGCCCGGAGCTCCTTCCTGTACGTGTGTGAAAGGATCGTATTGGCACCTAGAGGGGGGTGAATAGGTGCTACTT